>NTHP01001090.1:12620-54203 GCA_003416845.1 Oplegnathus fasciatus | reverse complement strand
GGGGGGGGGGGGGTTGTGGTTCACTTCGAAGGTTATGTAACCACTGTTCCTATGGTGGCAAGTTTACATACATTATTTAACGACATCATCGTAAACTTTTAACTTTTTTGCTTTTTTAGCTTTACTAGTTAATGTTAGTTAGCTGTAGACTGGAGAAAAAAAACAATTTTCACTCAAAGGCTACCCGCAGCTACTGGCAACTTTTAAGGTGGAATGTTTTCTTGCATGTTACTCAATGAATGAGGTGACGTCGTGAATCAATCAACACACCTAAAAAAAACAAGAATAATCAAATCCCAAAATTGAAAAATGAACACCTATCAAACAAACGAATATCCAAATAGTTGAATATTTGGGTCCAGCCCTAATTACTAAAACCATATGGGAAAAACAGCATTTAGTGACATCTAAATATGAGTAGCTGAAACTAATGCACTTGCTGAAACATGAAAGAAATTGAGGAACATATGGGAAGAAAAAGAAAAACTGTAGTGCATAACACAGATTTAGAAAGAGAGAAAGATGAGAGAGAGAGTTGGAAACAGCAGAGAGAAAAAAGATTAATAAGGAGCATTTATCCCAAAATATGTATGAATCAATTAATATGGCAGGAGATGAGACAGATGAAAAGGAGAGAGGAGGGAAAAATGGTGGGGAGAGAGCAGCCAGGTTTGAGCCAGGCTGTGGGGGTGATGGTGATGATGGTGAGAGTAGTAAAGGTGGAGGGGGGGGTTGATGAGTGCCTCCATCATCACTGGCTCTCTAATAGCTCTTCAACACTGCTATACAGCACTGATGTCCGCCTTGCTGCAACGCAGCACTTTTACTCTAATTGTAGTGAAGCTGAGATGGAGGCTATTCAAAGCCATGACGTGGTGGGATGGAGGCAGTTGCGCTCACACAGAAATATGCACATTAACATGCACACCCAACTGTACTCAATCACCTCTGCATGACTGCATCTCATGCTGCGAGAGAAGGCAGCTCAAAGTTATATTTAGCTGACAGATGAGATGTGTGTGCTAGCCTGTACATATGTGGGTGAATTTTGAAGATGTATGGCATCTGTAGAATATACTCTATGACATCGTCTTTACTGCAGCCTAGTGTACATGCAGGACATGTAATATAATATCATAATAATAATATTATAGACCATGCAAAGGCCTTAACCTGTGAAGACATGTTGACAGTGAGAGCAGTCCACTTGTTATCCAGGCCCTGCAGGACGCTGTGGGCCACTGAGGATTTACCAGTGCCCACTGGCCCAATGAGCAGCACTGGGTAGCGACCCAACACCAGAGCCGTAACCAGGAAGTTGTAGCGAACTGTGTCCACGGTAGGAACCATAATCTTATAGAATGGAGCACTGCAGGAGAGAGCACATGCATTGTAGATGTTAGTGGTAGGTTATATGATCTAGTATTTATTCAGTAACTGAATTGGCAAAGAGTGAAATGGATTAAATATCCACACACTCACACATACTATATACGTACAACAGCTGATTCCAGGTACATAAGCCCGCCTGGTTACTTACTTGGCATTGTAGCGCCAGCCTTTTGGCAGCTTATCTTCAAAAGAAGCCCAGGTTTTGTTCTTGGTGTCCACATAGTACTCATAAACCGTGTCCTAAAAGAGTTTACATAGAAGATTTAGAGAATGTTGGTGCCTGCTAAGACAGATTCACTCAGTGTGCTGATGGAAAGTGGGGGTGTACAGTATTATCTCCAATTAGTATTATGCCTGTGTTGCATTTAAAATGCTTACATCAATCCAACAAAGGCTTGCAATTGTAGAACCATCTACACATCATATCGATATAGTGTAATGGTTAGTGTAATGATTGTAGAAAAACAGGTTATTGTGTTTGTCTTGGGGTACAATTTGGCACAAAATGGGACTCACTTTCCAAACTCTAATGGTATCAAGCTCTGTTTGCAGCATCAACTGTTGTAGTTGAATTTCTGTAGTCATGGATACTCAGAATAAAAACATCATTCACCTGTCTTTCAGTATCATAAGTGCCCCCTAGCCTGCCAGAACTACTCAAACATAAATTGCCCTGGTAACCTTACTTGTCTACTTTTTTTTTTTTTTTGCAAAACATACTTTAGCCAAAGCAGTTGCAACCTACAGCACACTTGGTCAATGTCAAGCAAGCAACCTAGTGAAGAGAGGGGGTGGCGTTTGACTGACTTTGTATGTCATACGTGTGTAAACAGATATTATGCTCTTCAGAGGACCTTGATGGGGAAGGTGCCCTCCATCTCCCGTAGAAAAATGTCCATCTTCTTGCGTCCATCCTCGTCAACAGAGGCACAGATGGACCAGATAAGGCTGAAGATGAACCAGAGCTCCACCATCCTACCCAAGTTTTCTGTGTCGGAAGTATTCATCTGGAGAAAGGGAGAGAAAGAAAATTCCTTGGTTTTCACACTGGGGGTGCTTAAGAGATAATGTCCGCCTTTGTTTTGGGATTTACTTAGTAGTGTAATGGGGTGGAGTTGGCTTAAAATTAGTCACGAGTCTTAAGTCAGTTACACCAAATGCCATTAAGAATCAATATTTAAGGTGTGCAGGAAAATGGTTGTCCATGGGAGGGATTACAATGTGCAGTGGAGATTACAGATTGCACTCTACTTGTCATACCCCATTGCTGGATGTGGCCAGGGAGTCATAGAGGCGGCAGAGAGAGGTTACTCCATTTAGCTCAGTGATGGGAATCAGCTCCTTACAGTTGCTCTTCTTAAAGTTCATTGTGCTCTCTATATATTTCTCAAACAAACGCTTTAAATGGTCCACTTCAGCCTGTGGAGAAATGGAGAGATCAATAGATGGAGATGGAAAAGAAAGGGTACCAAAAAAAGACTATGAGTATGAGTTATTCTGAGTGAGTGCATTGTACCTTGGCTCGCTTGTCCAGCCAGGACTGAACAAAAGGCTTCCATCCCAGATCAGTATAATCGTTGTAGACCATCCCACAGCGAGACACTGTAGCAGGGGAAGCCATTGCCAGGTTCTCCACTTCAAACAGCAGAGACACCTATGACAAAAGAATTTATGTATAGTTTTTCTGTTGAGATAGTTTTACAGTATATGGTTGACTACAATACAGTAATATATGGTAATTAATTCGATTTTGTTTTGTTATTAGTTTATTTATCTGGGACCATAAGCAACATTTTATTACACCTGACTACTGTTATTGTAAAAGGTAAATTTCAATGTTACTATGTTCTCTACTCAAGACACAAAATGTTGACATCAATTTCAAAGAAACAGGAAAGTTAATTAACTTAAAACAATGACTTTTTGATCGTGCACATTAATGCTTATTGTCAGTTTGTCTAAAGAGGACAATTGTTATTTTCAGCTCATTAACTGGTACGGTAAATTTTATTTAAAGCTCTTCCCCCTTTTAATCATGTAAAGCACACAAACATGGTGGTGATTTGTTGGCTGTCACTTTGTTCCATTTCTTGCGTGAGCCAGACTGTCAGCTAAATGGATCAAGCCACTTGAATGCTGCAGCTCCTTCTCAGTTTTAAGCTATTAATCTTACCCTGTCTTTGTGCTTTTGCTGTGTCGGATTTACTAGACAGAGACCAAAACAGCCCAGTTTGTTTCCTTTGGAGAATTTTTTATTGCTTCCCAGAACAAAATCAATGTTAGTCATTGTCATTGCTTTCCATTTGGAAACTGGTGAAAGTTGGCAATGCCTAGTTCCCTGTTGTTTGAAAACATATGAACTATGTCGATGTGTTCACCATAAATCCACTGTAATACATAACACAATGTGTACATGTTTCTGCATTTAAAAGGCTTTTTGAAGGAAGACATTTTGAAATGTAACAGTAGAAAAAGCACAGGTGTAAATAATAAAATTACCGACGGCTGATTTTATTTTAGCTGCTTCAGTTTCAGGGTCCTGGTATTGTGCATGCTGGCTCACTGTCACACTGTCATGGCTTACTGGGACACTTAAATAGAATAGCGCCATCATTAATGTTATTAGTAACACCCGTGCTTTACCTACTATGAAACGTCAAAATGTCTGTTGTGTGAAATGCCCATGAATCTGGTTTCCAGTTCTGTCCTCACCTGTTCAGGCATGGAGATTCTCTCTCCATTGATGAGTGTCAGCACCTTGTTGTCATCCATAACAGAGTTCATACTCTCTATCCACAGTGTGTCAACAGGCCCGTCAAACACAATCCATTTCTCATCTGGTTTCTCATCTAAAGAATGGAGGGAGATGCAGCATGTGACAGAAAAAGTGAAGTGACATATTAATAAGTGGCAATGTTCACACTATAAACTACATTTTGTTAACAATTTGAAAGCAGTAGGATTAACTCGTCCATGTAATGCTTACCAATTTATTTTCATTTTATATTTATTTAAAAAAATGATAATAAAAAATAGAGTTTCAACCTTTGGATTGTTGGTTTGAAAACCAATTACATATTGTCCATAAAAAGGTTGATTATACACAAAAAGAGTTTGTTTGGTTTGTGTTTGTTGTGTGCCAGCTTGTGTACTGGATGCCAAAGTAACATGGTGTAAAAACATTTTGCAACTACAATGTTGTGCTAGATCAGTAGCTTTCCTGTAACAGCCACAGAGCCTGGCAAGGAAAAGAAAGCAACCTACCATCCCACTTTTCTGCCGGGACTTTTTGCTTGTTTAGTCAGAATTTAAAAAGAGGGTTACAATGATGGCAAAAAGAGGCCTGAGGGTCTAGTGCCATCACGATCACGATAAGTGAAATCCCATATCTGTTTGTAATCCAGTAAACCTTAGGTAAGATGATGAAGAAGGACATTCACAGCACAGCAACATACAGCTTCCCTGTACTCCATTACGTCAACTTCCCAAAGAAGTTCTTTTTCACACTACATGTTTCACTGTTTATTATTAGAACTTTAAAAGCAATTTGGATTTTTTTTAAATAAGGCTTGTGTATGAATGAATGCTCTATGAGATAATATAAAATGCGACTCAGCTGAGCTGGAGTTTAGAAATGGGACTGGGGTACGGCCAGAGGAGGAATCATCAGTCACTAGTGTGTGTTCACTTATACTACATGTAGTATAAGTAGTATAAGTGTGTGTTTTTCGTGTCAGCACCTGCGCAGGCTGATCTCATGAGGGAAGACAACACTCCGTCGGTCCACTCATTGGTGGAGAGGTCATTTTCTCCATAAAGCTCTCCCAGACTCATTGCCTTGGGGTTCAGAGGATACTCCTGTTGCGCCACAGGGACCAAGGCATGAAAGAGAAGATGAAGAAAAGATGACAAAAAATGCGTTATAATGGCAGATCATAATTCCTGAAGACTGTTTGTCCGCTACAAAACTTAAATTGATGAGAACAAGTGAGAACAGCAGCTGCAAATGAGTGCATGTGCATCTTTTTGCAGATTGTATTATTTTTTTAGCCACTGATTTGATTTGGTTTTCTGAATGGTCCAAAACCAAATCTGATTAAGGTAAGGAGTTCACAAAAATATACATAAATTTTAGTAATATTTGAACGATTGAATTTTCCCTTTTTGCGCAATACTTAGTGTATGAAAACAAACAGAAACACATCCATAAGTGAGGTGATGTTACTAGTCACTGTTAAATTAGTATATCAAAGTGTAAAGGATAAGTATATTGGGGTGTATACTGTCACTTTTGTTACACACATTGTGCTCATCTATTGTAAGGTAAGCTGTTTACATGTTCATTCGTCCCTTTTTCAAATTATTGTGCAGTTTTTTCTGTTGATTAAAACTGTAATACATTTAATCATAGTTTTGGTTGAAGATTATATATAGTTACTGTTAAATTTTGTCATTTCATGTTGTGAAAATTAAGACCGATTACCACTGATGTGGTATATATCTCTGTTTTTTGCTGGGACTGCTGGAGTAGGTAATATTACAAGCAAAGACATCACATTATACCTACAGCATGCAGGTGATATTATGAAAATTGACAAAGAGCAGGAGCAGGTTTGATTTCCTCAATCATCAAACATGTGACTTTCACAAATGTTTTGGTGTTCAGTGTATAATTTAATTGGCCTACTCTGCTTCCACCTCTATCCAGAGAAATCCTAGAAATCAGGGTAAGACAGGAAGGAAGCCTATCTTTGACAAGGCTTATCATGATATTGCAGTTACCTTTCTCACTCACAAGTAGTTTCAACATGTTTTTCTTTTTTCCATGTGTATGTGTGTGTGTGTGTGTGTGTGTGTGTGCACGTGTGTGCGTGTATCTCTGCAGGAGTACGTGTTTGCATGAACATGTGGGTGGGACAAAATCAGGAATAGAAGGTACAGTATCTCAGAGGAGACAGGCAATAGAGAGGAACAGAGAGACAGATAGTGAGGCACAAGGAGAGACACCAGAAATAGATATGCAAAGAGTCCTGAGGAAAAAGAGAGAGCAAGAGTTAAAAATAGAGAGAAATAATAAATAAAAATAATAAAAAAGTAATAAAGACAGGAAGAGCAGTGAGAAGAAAACATGACTGTGACTCTGACTGTCCTTTTTAATAAACTAAGTAGTGCTGGATGAAAACAGTAAACATGTCCACCAAACCAGCCACTTAATCTAAGTGTGTTTCTGTGTGTAAATACAAGATAAGTTGAGAAGTCAAAACAATAAACTGGAAAAAATACCTCATTTCAAATTTGACTACCTGGAATACACCACTCAAAGTGAGACCCCAGAACGTTCCTTTTAAAAGCAGCAGTATTAGCCAGTAAATTATGTTGTACTCTAATCCATCCACACCCACCTGGACCAGCTGGAAGCCAGGCACTCCCTTGTGGTGCAGGGCAGTGAGGGCACTCTGCAGGGTCCTCCAGGTAACACTCTTGGCGCTGCCTGTCTTGCCCACCAGCATGGAGGAGTGTCGAGAGTTTTTGGTCTCATAAAGTTGGATGACTTTGGTCATGGTAACAGGAGTCACCTGCAAACCTCTCTGACGAAGCTCCACCTCTATAGCCTCCTTCAACTGCAACAAAATGACAGCAAAAGATAGACAGATAGTCAGTGATGGTGATACCCTGAGTGATATTGTAAAAGATATGTTGACCATTATGATGAGACCTGTATTTAATATAAACTGGAGAGTACAGGTTTTTGTGTGCAACATAAACATAATCTTAAACCTGAATTGTGAAGCTTTATAAAAATACAAAATGTCAATAGACTTCAAGAATAGCAGTCTATGAAGACCAGCCCCCCTCTCCACTTGCATTGGGAAGTAACTGTGTGTCATTTATCAGCTCATCAAAGATTATCCCTTACTCCCTTACCAATGTGTATTCTGCTTTTAGCTATATTCATTATCTAGCGATGACCTTAACATCAGTTATTTCTGTCTTCCAATTGCATGTTTTTTTTTTGTATCAAAACTGACTTACCTTGCCATAGTCTATAATGGGTGTTTCCACAGCTGGGAACAAGTCCTGGGTGATCCCATTGAACAGTGGCAGATCAGTAGAGGTCAGCTTAGCAATGTTCATGTCCTTCATAGCCATTAGCAGGATCTGAGGACAGAGACACAAAGGCAGACTCACTCACAATTACACTTCCTATTGAAGAGTTTAGTTTATTCGAAAGGGAAGGACAGTAGTTAGTTATATTTATATAGTTACATTTGTTGGTTCTCCTATCATTTGACATTGTAGTTAGACAGGACGCAAAAAGAGGGAAGACTGCACAGCTTGGGTCCACATTACAGCTCATGCAGTCATAGCAACTGCTATTTTGCTTGATTTTACTAACTCAGACTGCTGAAGCCTTACACTAGCTTCATATAAACCTTTTTTTTTTGCACAGAATTACTTTGTCCGCTATCATTTAGAATGGAAGTGCATTAGGGAGGGATCTCTTAATGGCCAGTATGTACAGGAGGAAATATTATATCTAGCAAAACCTGTTTAACTGAAAGAAAGACCTACTTCTTCATCAGGAACGTTGGGGCAAGAGCGGCGCTTCTTTCCAGCATAGCGAAGCAAGGAGGTGAGAGCACGCAGGCCAAAATCATAGTGGTCCTGTTTAGACAGCTGCTGCACTGCCAGCGAGTACAGGGTGAACACTTTCTTAGCTAGGAGCTATGAGGACAGAGACAGAGATAGAGTGACATAGAGTAACATAAAGACAGAGCCAGAAAAGAAAGAAACAAAAAAGGAGGACAGAGGGAGAGGGGTTAATGTCAGCTTAAATAGGATTAAAATTTGCAGTATAAACCAGAGATGAGCCAGAGTGACTTAGCAGGGCAGAGTGCCAGTAAAGCATGTCACTGAACATAAATCCATCACTTCCCATTGGACATCAAAGACTCATCTTAAATCATACATCTGTTCAACCATACAGCCGGCTTGCACTGCAGCAAAAGAGAATAATGTGAACTGAGCATATGAAGTGTGTGTTAGATTCATCTGTCTGTGTAGTCTTCATGCTGCAGGGAGACTAGGATAACACAGGTTTAGTGTCTGTATGTGTGTATCTTACTGTACAGCTTTGAAACGTTCAGTAGAAGAATATGCACAGCTAATGGCCATTTTAATACTTTAATTGGCTTTGTTTTGAACATTACTTATTTCCATATATATTGTGTTATTTTTGCAATTTAATCAATTAAAACTTCACCTACCCTTCATTAACATTAGCAAGTTGTGAACCATTTTTAAAATTTTCCCTACGTATTAAATCTGCAACCTCAGAAAGCATGATTTTGTCCAACCAGTTGCATTAATTTTCAGAGCTCTGGTCCGTATAATACAGACATTTTACTAACTTGTGTTCGCTATCCTTTTTTGCATATTTCTTAATTTTGTTGATGTTATATTTGTGAAATTCTATACTAATAAAAAGGAGTTTGGGAATAGATACCATATATCAATGATAAGTCCTCATAAAATTAAAACAGTGATAAATCCATGTGACAGATAATATTTTTGTGTCTATATAATGTATGTTATAGCTGTCCATCTTTGAAAGCATTGCAAATATACACCACAGTATTCAGCAACACCAGGTACTGAGTGTCTTAATCTCTACTGTAGTTTTTTGCACTGCTGTTTGGTTAACACTCCTAATTCTCTTTCTGGCACATAATTAAGGCTCATGACAGGATCCAGCATGGCAAGAAAACCATTGAGCCTAGTACAGTATGTGTGTGTATGTGTCAGTCTGTGTTGGATTTTGCTGAAGTCTCCAGGGAGCAAAACAGGTGTTCATGTTCAAGTGCAAGACAGAACTAGGATCTTCTAAAACACATGCAGGTTAAGAAGCAAACATACCATTATCAACTCTTCGCATCACTCAAGCAAGCAAATACAACCTGCGCCCTAATGCGCACCAGCTCTGTCGTCCAACCTCACAATAAAGTTTATAAACACACACATATATAGTGGATCGAAGCTGCAAGAGCTCCCTGGTGAGTAAGGAGTAATTCAGCTCTGGTCCCAGGCAATCATGTGTCTGTGGTAATCATCACACTTACTTATGTACCTGTACACACACACAATGATGCTCTCACTCCTTGGCCCTGCACCAAACCCCATTCTGACTTTGATCCCAGAACACCACATCCTGCTTAAAGGAGCCAAAAATCAGTGGGGAAACAGATGGATCAACACCCACCACTGATCTATGTTCAGCTGAGGCTCCAGATGCTCACATTTTCCAACAAGATCACTTTAAATGGAACGTACAGCACAATAAGACGTCTGTTAAAAACCTTGATAAATCAAAAAAAAACAAAAAACCTCCAAGTGTGTAACATGACATGAAAAGGCAAGCAGGGTAGTTTTTAATTGAATTCATCAGATTGATTTGATGATATTGCATCTCTATCAGTGTAGAAGAACTCAATTTCATCTGCTGATTGCCTGAGCTCTTCACATAAAAGAAGTGGGACTGTTTCATTAAGGCTGTGATAATTCAACAAAATATACTTTAGAAATCAGCGCGTATTCAGAACTGTGTACAGGGTAAAAATAGCACCCAGTCGGAATTAATTAAATGGATACATCCACTATAAAGACAAGGCCTTGTTACTGAGCAGTGAGCGAGCTGAAGTGAGGTTTCCCTACAGTTACATAGAGCAATAAATTGCAACTCTTTGTCCCGGGCCTACAGCCAGCTGACCAATCCTGGCTACAGAAGTGAGTCTTTTCTCTTTTTTGTCCCAGCACACTACCAGTATAAAATTTCCTTGAGTGGTAGTACCTTGCAGTTGTTGAAGCCCTCTCCAAACAGTATGATCTCAGCGATTAGAGTAGAGTCTGGCACCACCATGGAGATAGGTCTGAACATGGACTTGAGGTTGTCCGGGAGCTCAGTGCGACCAGCGTAACCTAGGAAAAAATACAAGTGGAGAGAAAAGATTATAATCACAAACACTGAAGGAGGCTTTCATTACAGAAAAAAATATCAAAACATCCACTGAAAATGTCTCACACTATTTCCGCAACATAATACACTGTTGTAATAATATGCTCAGTATGATTCAAATGTTAATATTTCCACCAATATACGGCAACATAAAATGCAGTGTATGCATTTGGACATTTATGTTGACCTACCAGGATTCATGGTGATAAAGATGCCACATGACCAGACCAGACGTATGTGCTGCCCGTCAAAATGGAACTTGGATTGTCCAGCTGAGAGGGCGGACAGGATGGAGAGGATCTGCTGAGCCACAACCGACAACACCTCAATGTTGATACGGTTGAACTCATCGAAGCACCCCCATGCTCCTGTCTGTTCAGGGTGGACACATGAAATACATCCAATGAAAAAACACATGCAATTTTAGACCACAGATTTGTGTAGCTTTTTTTTTCCTTAGCTGAATAACAAATAATTTTTCCACGACTAACATACAATTATTAAAACATACACATGGTCAGCACACACAAATAGAGAGAGAGAGCAACCTACTAGTTACTAACCCAGAAAAGGTTTTAGTTTAAATGAAGTGTTTTTGATCTTGGCTAACATGAGTTAGTTAAAAAAAATGACATCCCTCACATAAACACACCCATGTTTCTAGACACAATGAACAGCACATTCACTCATGTGTCGTCATTCAAAGGTCATCATCATTATTATGATTTTAACTATAGTCCTCCTCCTCATCATCATCATCTCTTTTCTCTCCTACCTGTGCCAGGCCAGAGTACATGCGTCCCATGGATTTGTAGTCTAGTCCTTCAGAGCAGTTGACTACAATGACGTACATGCCTAGAGCTTTGCCTAAGTCCTTTACTGTCTCAGTCTTTCCAGTACCAGCTGGGCCTTTAGGAGAGCCCCCCCGATGGAGATGGAGTGCTGTGGTCAGGGTCATGTAACACCTGGACAGAGTCAAACACTGACATTTACTCTACAGAGAATCAGTGTAGAAAAACATATTCATTATATGCATACATATGCGTACATGCATATGATCAGAATATTTTTGGTATTAAAGCAATATTAAACAAATTAAATAAACATATACCGAAACTTTGAAAAAAAAACATGACTGCATGACTTGGATGTAGTATCTTTGTGGCCACACAAGGTCCAAAATGAAAATACAGTACGTTAAAAAAAAGCATGTGAGATGGTCTCCAAACTGAACTAATATATTATATATTGCAATGACTAATCTACCCACTCTAATGGCCATTAACATAATAATTGTCACGAATCATTTTATCTGTGAATTCACAAAGAGCCAAAGTGTAATCTAGTGATTACTGTAATCTTAACATTACAAACTGTAATTGTTACTACAGTAATGAAGCTAATGGTAGCTTCTTTCTGCTCTAATGTAATTTGCTTGACATTTAAACAAGATACTAATCACAGTGCAAATCTGTCCTCAGTGTCCAGAATGGGTGAGTCATTCAGCTGTCTGATACTCAGTATCAATATTAAAATGAAAATAACAGTTAAAAAAAAGAAAAAAGAATACTTTGATTAATTACTAATTAATGAATTAACTGACATGTGACAGATTGACTGATGTGTTGGTTGATGTACTAATTGACAGAATAATTGATTGTGACCTGTCAGTAAGTGGAGTGATGACGAGCCGTCCAGAGTTGCCCAGGTATTCATAGCCATACTTGAAACGCGTGTTGGTCTGTCGAATTATGCAATCATCCACATCCTATTGGGAAAACAAACAAAACCAACTCCAACTCATCTCTGCTCAGCAAAATTGATCTTTTGCTACCATTAGATGGGCCAGCAAACTGAGTGTTGAAGAGTGAGAAATGCTGAAAACATGCGGAACAGAGAGAGGGTAAATATACTGCAGAAGTCTTTTAAAGTATTCCTTTAACCGTCACAAACTACTGAATCATTAAAAGCTATTTATCTTTACCCACTTGTTCTATCACAGTTTTGCTTTCAGCTTTTTAACTTAGAGTACATTTCATTAAATATCAGTGATGGGAAAACACTCATAGAGAGGATAAGATTTATTATGGTGTATTTCCCCTGCAGGGGTTCCAGCTCCAATCATACAAACAACACAAAAGCTACAAAGAATAGCCACTAAAAATGTTGCTGAAATTGCGGATTGATAAATCTTATGTGCTCTTCTTTCTCCATACTTTCTCCTGACTGTTGTTCTTACTTGCCTCTCTTAGAGCATACCTTGTCCCAGTATAGTCGCAGCTGGCAGAGCCACTCAAATGCATTGATGTCACTGCAGCCTGCCTTGGCTAGCTTATCGATGACATCCCGAGCATGAACCTCCACTGTGACCAGCGCAACAATCTTCAGGCGTAGGACTTTGGACAGGTTGCCACGGATGGTCTCTGAATAGCACTGAAGCATGGAGACCTGAAAAACAAAGCAAAGACTTATAGCAAAGACTCAAGAGTTTATTGGAAGCCTGTTAATTCTTAACTTAATTATGTTGGCTATCCATGGTGCTGGTACATTGATTTAAACATAACAAGGCTAATTTAATTGAAGGCTGTGCAAAATATTGAAAATACATAAAATCCTAACCCTATCATACACAGATGACAACAGACACATTTTACATGCTAAGAATCATCAAACTTTCAGCTTGCTGTATGGAAGAATACTGGTGCATTAACAGAGCACCAAAATTAGCTATTTAAAAAAAACCTGAATGTCCTATTTTCCAGAAAAGTTTAGATGATTGACAATCACACCTGCTTCTTCTTCATGGACTTAAGGGAGGACTTATCAGCTCTCTCCTTGCTGGTAATGAGAGATTTAGTGACATCAGTGGTCCACTGGATCTGACTGGCTGTGATCAGCATCTAAAACAGGAAGAATACACATTTAAGATAAACTGAATCCTTCAGCTTAAAGAATATAGTAACTTTGTTTTAATTTAACATTTAACTACTGTTTCTAAGATTATTATCTATCTAACTCCACAAGCAGGACAAGATTCTATAAGTTTGATTTTTGGGAATATACAGCATGTGTATGTGTGTAAAACAAGATATTACCACAACAACTCAAAGACATTGATTAAGTAAAATTGGAGAATCCAAAGACAGATGTACCTGTCCAGGCCAATCTCTGACCCATTTGTCTCTCTGTCCTGTCATCTTCTTCAGAGCTACAAGGCAGTCGTTCAGACATTCCTTTAGTGTAATACGCATGGTCTTCTCAACGTCACATAGCCAGACCTACATACACACAAAACAAAATGGTGCAAACATTCTTCACCATAATTGTCTTTATTGTATTCATTAGCACCAATGCTATGAAGACTACACTCAGATTTATCAACACAACACCTTTATCACCATGATCATGATCTTAATCATCACTGCTGTACCTCCACAGGTCTGTGCAGTTGCACTGGCTGGGTAAATAAAATAAACTCCCCATCAGCAGAGAACATCCCGACAGCGTCTGGCTTACTGCTGTCCTGCAGAAGACATACATACACAGTGGTAGCTCTCATTATGTGCTCATCCATTCCGGCCTGATTCTGCATAATCTGAAAACAGTGTTTTGAGGTCCAGGTTTTGAGACCAGTTCATCCTGACGATTTTACTTGTAATTAAGTAAATTTCTGAAATAAATGTAGCAATAAATGTAGCAACATGTAACCGAATCAATGTAGCCGTCAGGTGCTTTTGCAGATAAATACTACCATTTAACATTTTTAAAAACTAAGAAATACCAGTCACTTAGCACAAGGTTCAGTTTCCGCAGCACATAATGTGGTTTTATATTATTAAATCAAATCAAGTCTGGTGGATTGCACACCTTATTATGTCTTGTTTGAGGACACTGACAAGTTTTTAAAACAGTTATGTAACAAATGAACCTGCATTGAAAAAAGTGGAATCATCTTATCTTACTAATGTGTCTACTTGGGCTGGCTGGATCATGTAATTTTGCCCCAAATCCAGATCGAACTCCGACCTGATATTTACATTGAAAGTATTTTTCATTTATATTTCATGGTAATGCACAGGGTGCACTTAGCCTACAGTGACACTATTAAAGTTCCCTGCCTTTTCAATGCGCAGGCTCTTAATGTTGTCGAAACACTTCTTCAGGTGTGGTTGCATGGCTTCTGGGTTCTGTGACTGCCCTAGGATCTCCAGCACATCATCATTGGACAGGAAGTAGAATCTTGGGAAGATCTGCCTCTTGGTCTCCAGGTACATGTCCAGGGCCTTCTGGATCTCCTCCAGCCTGGCACTCATCTCTGATAGCTTCTCTGGCAAGCCTGAAAGACAGAGAAGAGAGGCTGATTGAAGACATCTCAACATTAAACAACACAACAGAAGTTTAAGACGTATGCTGTGTATAGGCCTTGAATTCACACAATTTGATTAAAGACATATTTTATTATTTCTTCCCCATAAAGACTCAGAGGAAAATTAGGCGTGTGACTCCATGTACGGTTTTGATAACAGCATATTATTTAAAGAAACATGAAACACTTTGTCATACCGGGGTGGTGTGTTCCCTGCAAGGCGTTGTTATCCTCGTGGAGTCGGCCCATGATGGTCTTCCAATTAGAACTGACGTCTTCAAACTCTTTGCACTCACGAGGCAGCTGCTCCCTGATGTCCTTTCCTTGGAAAATGTTCTAGAGGGATAAAAAAAATGAAAAATGGGGAGTGACAGAGATTTACGCAGATTTACGCAGATTTACGCTTCAAGTCTATTTTCCTCCGTTATACGCGTGTAGCCACAGTGATTATATATTGGGCTCAGAGCGCTGCCAAAATGAGGGTGACCTACACTCAGTACTGTGCTTGAACACATCCTGTGTAGAAACAGACAGAGCACTGTAGCTGCTGCTCTCTGCTAACATGCTGCTCACACTACGCCTCCTGTGTAGACACGGTGTAACAGTGAAAAGCAACAATGTAGCCAACAGGGGGTACCATATTGTGTACTAATTGTGCTCCAATAGAATTTACTGCATACTGTGCAATAATCCAAATATTAATCATCACATCTACTAAAGTAAACTCAAACTCCCCAATAACAAAAGACCACAACAGATAATAAATGTGTGCTCCATCATATGAGGAATATTCACAGACAATAATGAAAAGCCGACCATAAAACAATGAGTATCCATTTATAATGATGAATCCTATGACATAGTTCAGTATATGAGTGAGTTTCCTGTACCTCCAGATAAATCCACTGACGTTGCACTGTGAGGATCATCTCAATGACTTCCATCACCTGGGACAGTTGACGTTCCCAGCAGTCCACTTCCCGCTCAAAGGCTTTGACAAACCGAGAAGCCTTCATTGTGGACAGAATAACCTGGTTGTCCTCCAAGGCCTGGAAAACCTCCTCTGTGCCCCTGCGAGAGATAGGGAGGGAGAGTTAAACATGACTGCTGATGACTGCTTATAATGGATTCCAATGGTGACACATTTTCACAGTGGAAAAAGTCAGTATATATCAAGTCAGGTATATATACTATACTATATTTTAGTATATATACTAAAGTTATAACTTTATTAGGTAAACCACTACAACATAGTGTAATCCAGTGCAGTTGCTGTTAATATGCACTTAATATCACTATTTGATTTCATATGATGAAGTCAAATAATCAGCCAAAGAAAATAGTTATAAAGTTATGTATAATTTGGTCTTGTGATGACTGAGCATTGGAAAAAAAGTTTATTTGTCTTAGCAAAAATACTCTGGAGGTGGACAAGATGACTATTCCTTAATCAGCTCACACTGGTTTGGCTGTTGTGGCCTTTTGTATTAGCCGTAGACAAAACAGATCCAACTCATAGAAAAAATCTGGTGTGCTCACCCACAAGTCGGTGAATTGCTGATTCAATTTCTCATGTGACTTAGTATGTCACATATGCTAGCAGTTATTTCTTTTTCTGACATTTCTATTTATTGTTCAGCTCTTTTTTATTTGTGGTTAATTTATCAAAATAATTTATTTATACATGTTTGACAGGTTTCATTCTGTACCTTTCACTCATGCTTACTTTTCTCTACTCTATTACAATCTCACTGTGTCTCTCTCCCTCCCTGACTCTCTCCATCATGTTTACTGTGGGCCAGTGGCTGACTGTAGACTTCCCCCCTCTGTCGCATCAGTGGCAATGGCTTGGGCTGCTAATTAGACTGGCACTGATGTCTGACTATATTCATTTTTATATGCAGCAGATGGCCTGGGCATTCCTGCTTTCACCAGCCAGACTGTCACTCGCTGAACTCTGTTCTGCTCATTCATCTCTGACGACAAACAAACACACTCACTCCCTTTTCTGACTCCAACAAGGCAGTTAACATACAGATCATTTTTGCATCAGTGTCATTATGCTCTCTACAGTACTACACCGCCATGCTACAAAGGCAATAAATTCATCTATGTACAAACAAAGCTAGATTGAGACATCAGCGGATGGCAGTATTGAGCTGTACTGAGCTGTGGGATCTAGTGATGCAGGTAAATAAGACATAATAAAGACACAAATCTATGGCCATAAATTGGAGAGAGTTTCAGTCTGGGTTAGAATTATAACTTCTTGAAGCATCCACCCAACCCTGCCATCAGCTGATTTTCTCACCTCAGCCGATAGAGGCCTTCATCTTTGTAAGGTGCTATGTCCAGGACTGTTTCCTCCCATGTCTTGGTGATGTCCTCCAGACCCTTAAATATCAAATACAAAGAGCGATGTTAAAAGACAGAACACACCACTGAGAGGTGGCAAAATGAGGGGGCAACATTTCTATGCTTTTCCTTTTCCACAAGCTTAATGATACATTGTCATCACTAGATTATCAATGACAGGAAACCATGAATCTTAGCTTTGAGTTCTACTGCTAGCATACATACACCTTGTAGAAATTAGCGTCATAACAACATCTCTTTTTTTTTCACTCTACACAGTATAACTTGTATTTTGAATTCTTTTGTACTCTTGTGCTTCTTTTCATGTTAATCTAAATGTTCTAATGTTTTTCTTTAACTCCTTTAGAAGTATGTAGAAGGATTAACACAGCAATATACTGTATTTACAAACATGTCTGTAAAGTAAAGGAATAGTTTTAGTTTTATCAGTAATATCAAAAGTAATTTGCTAAAAGGCCTGGTTAGACACCACTAAGGAGGAAACATCTTTCTGACACCTTATGGAGCATTTCAGATTGATTACTTTTCTGTGCTGGCTAATCTCAGATAAATCCCATCCCATGACTGCACCTTTAAGGCTCTCCTTCACTCACAGAATGTGCCTAGAATGCAGTCCCAGCGTCTAATTGCACAATTACCTGCTGTTTAAGTAAATCGGCTGCTAATAACATGTAGATTGCAAATGCAAATTGAATGAAAGGCACAGAACAAATTAGCACTGTGCTTCCATGTGCATCAATCTGGCCATAAAACTGCACTGATGTAACCTCTGTGAGTGCTGAGGCGTATAATAACGAAGTATAGAGGGGCTAGGGGCAAGGTTGATGTTGACAAAGGTTGAGAGGCAGACACTTCTGCTCCATGAGCTGGCTGTGCTGCCCAAGCAGGCCCGAAGGCAGGGTGGAAGTGAGCCAGTCAGTTACACTTCTAACTTTGCTTAACAATTTCCTGGGCGAGACCCTGGTAAGAATGGATGGAGGCAGGAAAAGCTCCAAAAATGCTCACTGAGCATCGGTCTAGAATGAAGGAAGAGATTGGACCTGTTCTATGGAGAGTTCTTTGCTGGCGGCTCCAGAGATCTCACACATCTTGTCAGCATACTTGTCAAGGCCCAGAGATATGATCTTCTCCAGGGTGAAATCAGTGCTGGTTTGGTCAAAAGAGCACTGTAGCTCTTCGCAGATCTGCTTCCAGTGCCTGAAAGAAAGGTGGCATTGAAAGTATGGTTGGTCTTAGTCTCAAATTACCCAGTAAACCGAAGATAAAAAAGTAAGGGTGAATACTAGCACCTCCCAGGTGACTATTAACAAGCCAAGTCAATTCTATTTATACAGCCCAAAATCACAACTCACAAATTTGCTTCAAAGGGCCTTACAATTTGTATAAGATATAACACCCTCTATCTTAAGACCATTAGTCATTAGGAAACAGAGATGATAACATATTACAAAAAATTACATGCTTACTACATGCTAATACTGTATACATACATACTGCACAAGTTGTGACATTATACTGAAGTGTTTAGTGGAAACGTGGCTAAAGTGTCGGTATTTGACAACCTGGGTTGGTGGCTCTACCCGAGTCGCTCTGTTTGTTTCCCGTTTACAGAGCCAGGGCTGTGTATGAACACTGGACTGTTTTTTCAGCGCACACACAGAACGGAAGGCTAACAGACCGTGAGGAGATATTCACTGAATTTGACAAAAAGTGTTTTGGATTAGAATCGTAGACTACATCTTTAAAGTAAAACTTTCACAATACCACAACTTTATAATTATTATATTCATCCTTTTATATTCATTACATTGCTCAACTATATTATAACCTCACACATTGTTTGTACGGGTTTGATCATCCAGGAATGCACAACTGACCTTCTTAATGCTTACTGAAGGACATAAATGTCCCTCTTGATGACCACTGTAGCAACAGTGATGCACTAAAGCAAATGTCTAGTGTGTGTTTATCCTGTCTAAAAACGTATACAAAACTAGGATATTTGTGGAATGCTTACACATGAATAGAGAGATATCTGGGCATGACCGATGTTTCACTGCACTCTGAGCTCTTTAAGGGAGCATCATTAGCACACTGACTGACATAACTGACAGCTGGCACTAAGAGGAGAGGGATGGAGGGTGAACAGAGGGGGAGGAGACAGAGAAGAATCGGTGCCAATTAACACTTTCTGGTTGCTTTCCTCCTTTTTAATTACAACAGCAGTGCTCTCATTCAAGAACGAGGTAACTTAGCTATACTTGATATTAAGCACAAAGTGAACACACCCTTTTCATTTCTTGCCACCTTACTCAACATGTTTTTTTCATTAGCCTTACCAACTAATATAACAGCCATTGTGCTGAGCTCAGGATGTGTTTTGCTTCTTTCTCTTTTTGTTTTCTCTTGTTGTTTTATTGAGCAAGGCACCAAGCTTATTCGATGAGACTACTGCAAGCAACATGCTTAATGTCCATCCTTTTAGTAAAAGTTGTAAAACACCCCCCTGTACAATAAACTAAGCATTCATATGATTCATCCCATCTGGTATTAGATTTTCAAATAAAGTAAAGTACTGTAAAGCATTAATTACTGTGTAACTATTTGACAGCTATTCTTTATTTGTGTGCCATGTCTTGAACTAACTACTGCAAGACAATAGTTCCAAAATGTACTGAAATGACAAGTGTCAGTGTTTCCTATACATAGGCTCTACTTGGGCGGCCCGCCCAGGTAGATTAAGATCCGCCCAGGTAGATAAAATCCAAATTCCAATTTTTTCCAATCAAGACGCTCAACTGTCATTTCATAATGTACACAGACCAGCGGCATACAATGCATTATTTAATTTTTCCGTTTTTCGTGTGAATTAAACAAACGGAAACGAACACGAGTTGTCCCCCTCAGTATATCATTGTAAACATAACTGTATAATTTTAAATAATATGATAACATGCATTATTGTGATAATTATAGACGCAAAACAATGCCTGCGACATGCCACACCGCCACACGCCATGCAACCCACCACAAGTAAATTCTCAACCTGCGGGAAACACTGAGTGTTATATGACAAGTAAATATATGTAAATACTTCTTCAGTCAATACCTGTCTCTCATGGCAGGGTTCCTCAGATCAGCAATGAGAGGGATGATCCGCCTGAACTGGTCAATCTTGTTCTTGGAGAAATGTACTATGTCCCACTCCTTATCCTGCAATCAGACAAAGATCAGGTCCTCACTGCTGTGTAATATAAATGTGAGAGCTGCTGAGGGGTTTATTTTAGGGGAGCTGCGCATTTTGCAATATCAACAACACATTTTGTGTACTCTGAGGGAAAGCCACAAATTTAGCTGTCACAGTAAAATGTAGGCAGAGTTGGTGGGTCTGAAGCTAAAAATACCTAAGGATGTCTGCTAACTTTGTACCCATTGTAAACACAAAGTGTCATTCTGTGTTCTTTCTATAGAGACCATCACCAACATACAGCTTCTATATCATACAGTACTGATTTGTATGAGACAAGACCTAAGCTGACACAGGTAATATATTATAGCTAAATCATGACTGTCACACTGTGCCAGGAAGCCAAAATCTGCAGCTATTTTCTAAAAAAAAACCTCTGTGTGGCAGAACTGACCTTTAGTTCTCTCTGGAGCTTGTGGAGGTTTTTGAACATGTCCTGCGCTGTGCTCTCCATGCTCTCTGTTCGCAGTGTAGCAAACTGACCAACCTTCCAGATGTTCCAATTGGCATTCCATTCCTGTGTAATCTCCCAGACCTGCTGCAGGTGGTCTATGTCCTGTACAAAACATAAAGGAACAAAGAAAAATGTGCACAAACAAAAGCTCAATGATTAAATGAGCCTTGCATTACTGTTGCAACAAAAATTATTCCTTTAAAATCCATCATGTCAATTTCCTACTACGATGCTTGTAAAACTGCCCCAAAAATGCATAAAAACTGCTTGCCTCATTCACACATGTTAAGCCACTTAATCACAATCAGAATTCCCACAGTAACCTTCTCTGGATTAACTGCTGATTATGTTGAGTCTGTATAAGCTTATGGCAAGACAACAGTGTGTTAGGACTATGAGCCTAGTGCTGCGTCAGACCTTCTCCAGCGTCCGGATGCTTTTGGAGGGGGGCTGCTCTATTTTGAAGAAACCCAACCCATGAAGGATGGTTCTCTCTTCCTGTTTTAGAGCCTCCAGTTGGCTGCGATGCCCTACTATTTGCTTTAAGGCCAACTCGGTGGTCAGTGCACTGTCAAATGGACCTGGATATGCACATGCAAAAATGTAGGGAGACACACACACACACACACACAAAAAAGCATACAAACACACACATTCATATGTCCACACACAAAAGCACAAAAAGAGAGGGAAACCATATCATACAATGCCTACTATATCTTAGTGGTCAGAAAGAATACACACAGATTTGCATATATTGTGAAATCATCATCAAACCATGGATAGTCAAATACACCCGAGACTTGAGAGTAAAAAGAAAATACTGAACAAATATAAAACACAGACCAGGTTGATATATGTCTTTAGAAACCAGATATTTTTTTTAGATTTTTTTTATACTGTTTCTACCAAGGTATTATCAGTAATATCTGTCGTGTAATATCTATGATTATTAGACAATCGCAAGCAAAGTTGCTAGGCTGCTTTATGGAGATTTGTTAATTTACAGGATTACAGATTTTTTATTCACTGTATTAGCAAAAAAACTGAATTCCCATCTTGTTTTCTGATATATATAAAACAATACTGTGGATTGAATTTACGAGGAAAGCGAGGGAAAGAGGGAAAGGAAAGATGGTAACCCAAAAAAACAGGAGGGAAAAGACAGGAGCCAAAAGGAGTGGGAAAGGCAGAGAGGGGACGAAGAAGAGTAGGGATGATGATGGAGCAGGAAATCAGGTATGATGTGTCTTCCAGTCAGGGACATCACTTCAGAAATCATCAGGGGCAGGAACAGATTAGATACAGGCTATTGGTTCTAAAGAGGCTTCATATAGTTCAGTAATGGCTCAGTAGGGACAGAAGGAAACAAAGAGAGCAACAGTAAAGTGCACACACCATGATGATAAAACACTTGGTGATGATGTATATGAGTGTGTAAAAGAGAGAGATTGTGTGACCTGTGCTGTTGAACTCCTGCAAAGTGGTCTGGATCTTCTTCTTGAACTCCTCAGCGGAGAGGATGAGGCTGTTCTTAAATTTCTCTTTGTGCTTCTGCAGCATGATGTCACTGTCAATCAACACCTGCTGGAACCACACCCACTCCCCATTCAGCACTTCACGCATATCCTCCACCTGCGGGTGATAATGATGAGAAGGAATATTCTGAGTGTTTGTTTATGTGTAGACATACAGTACCCATGACAACTCGAGAAGTCAGAGTTTTGATATCTGTATTCTGCTGAAACCCTAAAGATATACAAATCCTACAGATTTCATTATTTTACTTCAGGGAAGGTGAACAATCAACATGCTGGACTTACATGATTACATGAGATGCATTTATTATTTATAAACTCTTGCTACTCTGTTCTGTATCTCTATATCAAGTGAGCAAATGGACAGTTTCTCTATCTGCATACCTGTACAATTATTGTAACCTGTAGCAAAAGAAATAACAGGTATTTTACGTGGTGCTCCATGAATAAATTACAACAGCAATAGGAGGCATCTTCTTTCACTAACTGAATGTTTGGGAGAGAAACCCTGAGAGACATTACAGGGGTGCGAACACAATGGTAAAGTCTGTATACTGTTTATACACAAACACACATACACAGTCACAGTACAATATGTGTGTTTGTGTATATCCTGTATCGTGCTCACTGTATGTGTGTATATATTTGTTTATTAATGAGTGAGGTGCTTACAGTCTGTTCCACTGGGACCTCATATTTGTCCAGGATAGCAAACTGATCATGGATGAGAGGAATCTGAGCCTCTGTCTTGGCCAAATCACCCTGGAGAGTCGCCAAGAGCTTCAGACTCTCGCCAAGCTCCGCCAGTGTCTGGGGGGGTTGTCTCAGCCTAAACACACACATACAAACAAAAACAATAAAGAGTCACACCGCCTTTAGCACAGTACATATCTCAAATGTTTGCCATCTCTTCTTTCCGTCATCTTCCCTCAATGACTGAAGAGATCAGGACAGGTCAAATCAATAATTGTTAAAAAAAGCAGGTGCTCCAACTGTTGTGTACTCGTGTCCTGAACAGCAAATATCAACGTAATGTGGGCCGGCCCGTAGTCCTACAACACCTGCACCAGATGTTGGTGGTATGGACTTTGGGCAGACAAGCACTGACAATAATGTGGTAATTCATGGTCAGGGTGTGGGCTGGATAGTCCACTGTTCCTGAGCCATACTATACACATCACACATCCTAATTGGTGTCTTTTTCTCACTAAACTGAATTTTTTTGTAATCTTTTACAAAAAATATGAACTAAATACTGAATACTTCCTGCCCACCTTACCCAAAATGACATAGATAGTCCATCAAGTCACACCCATTGCCGTATACTCTTCACTCTATCAGTCAGCTGGCATAAACTGCTTGACACAAAATGTCTTTGATGAAGACATTACAAGATGATAACAGAATAAACAAGAGGTAATAAAATAAAAATAGAAATGCAGCCATTTAATAAAATAATCAAGTAAGTTTCCTTTTCACGATTCTCTGTTTACATACAACCTGCCAGCTTTACATATTCAAAAAACCTCACCTGCAAAACCTCAACTTCAAAATAAAGTACTTCGGGTTCAAGTGCGACCGGGGACCTGTGTTAGATCTCTCTCTCTCTCTCTCTCCCTCTTTGCCTGTCATCCCTATCCCTGTCTGTAATAAACACATAAAAATGCCCCCCAAAATAAAGTCTTTTCACTTGACTCCCCACCTGTTGGCATTGTCTTGCAGGGAGGCATGAAGTTCTTTTAGGCGGGTGCTGGCCATGTGGCTGAGCAGCTGAGTGAACTTGGTTTGCCACTTGCTGCAGTGCTGCACCAAGGAGGATTTGAGTGGTGAACAGTCCAGCATGACAAACCGGATGTTCAATACTGTCTCTTCCTGTTGAACATTGTTGGCCTCTTCTGTGTACCTGTGGGTGAACCAGGACATGACACAGAAATGCAGAAGAGGGACATTAATATGTCTGCATGCTTCACTGTGGTAAACAACGACTTTTAAAGAATGTCTTATGACAAAATGAAACAAAAGCTCAATTGGGGAATGGAAACAAATTAAACAAACACAATTAGAATGTGTGAATGGACATTTTTAACAGAATCAGCTACTAGGTTGTCACAAGGTGACACTTCCTCCTTCATAGCAAACAGAGGCTGTAGTCAGCTTTAATTCATGCCACTTACAAGGTACTTCAATGCTTTTGCAGCAGAAAGGTATCAAAAGGTTCATAGAAACCAAACAGGTCAAGTGAAGAATGATGTTTAGAAATTAGTTTTTACTGCACAGTGCCTGTGTATATCTGCATCAAAAGTAGTAACTGATGGGTTTTGACTCTGGTAGCGTTGTATAAAGGAGTCCTTGTTCTTCTCCCAGATGTTCCTGTATTTGTCCCAGGTCTTCAGATAGGCCTGCAGGTGGCTGGCATTGGCTGTCATCCCTGTTGAAACTGCAGCCTGAATCTTCCTTATCTCCTCATCTTGCTCTGAAGGATCAAAGAGGACCAGGGCGACAACGGGGACAAGAGTAGAAAAACAAACAGATAAGACGTGGTCACATATACATACATATACAACTACTTAGTTATCACTGTCTGTTGTTCTCTAATTGACAAGGGCTACATTTCAGGTCTACATTTGCTCAGTAAAAACATGTCGAATGTGCACACTGGTACTCTTTCTTGGAAAATGGAAAACAGCTCCCTGAGTAAAAACTAGCTAAATAAAATTAAAGAACATGTTTTTAAAAAACATAGTTCTAACCTATGTTGATGTGTATGGGATTCCCCTGTGACCGTTGGCAGGACAGAAGTTCAGGCAGTCGTTTAAATTCTGAGATGGCGTTGATGAGCTGAGGCATAATGTTCACAATCTGAGCAAGGTTTCCAAGTGTCGGGGAGAACTCGACCTGTCAAAACAGAGACACAAACACAGACACGCACACTTACTTTTATCCAGGATATCAAATCGCCAGCCAATACATTGTGACTGCTGTGTGTGGGTGAGTGTGTTAAAGCAAGTATGCACCAAAAAAAAAGTCATGCCATAACCATACAGAAGTGCCTAACAGCAAGCGCACAGTGAACACCAGGTTTCAGAATATGAGCATGGCATGTGTACCCGTGTATGTGTTCGAGTGTATTGTCAAAGTCACTGGTTGTAATTTGTCCTATTCATTGACTGATGAAAGTTAAGAAGACAGGTCTTATCTAATATGAGTCTGTCAGAGGGCAGATGCCAGGGGAAAGAAGTGACACAAAACTGCAAGAAAGTTGGCATGCAGCAGAGGAACTCTTTTGTTAGGGCCATGATGGCTAATGAATAATAACCCACATCCCTTTTGGTTTAATGTCTGTCTGTGTTTATATGTTAACCTAAATAAACTGATCGGCAACCAAAGGCACTCAATTGTGACCTGGTATAGCCATAAGGCTTGGTGTTAATTAATTCCCTTAGACTCTGGATTCTCCAGTAATACTAATGCCATGATAGTGTGCATGTGACAGAGAAAAGAGAGTGAGAGAGAACCAAACATTTATGTTTGTTATATTTAAGACCCAGAATAGAGCCCTGCATGTGTGCATATGTTTGTGTGTGTGTTCTATGCTGTTTGAACAACACATATAGCTATTCTCCCATCCCATCATGCTGTAAACAGTATGGGTGTTGTCTTGTCTGCATGGGAATCTCAGTTTGACTCAGACAGGGGAGCAGCACTTAAACTCGCAGCACAATAAGAGGATGGATGACTGTGTGTATGTGTCTGATAGTAATACTAAGACTAGTTTTATGTGTCCTAACATTAGTGAGCAAATGCCAGTTCATGTGATACAATTTTATCCTAACATATGTGGACATATTTGGACATAGTGTAAATAAATCGTTATCACATGACCTAATTGGATTAAGAGGGGTTGCTGGTACCTTTGGTGTGGTTTGGGGAGTTGCCTGGCGCAGTGCTACCAGGACTTTGAACAAGGGATTGGGCGATGTCTTGCTGTCTCCATTGATGGCCCTGGATAGCTTCTTCATGGAGTGCTTGATGTTGCTCCTGAGAGCTTCCTCTACCATGAGGTCCACCTTCTCTGTGTAGGTCACCCAGTGCTCATGGACCTTAAACACCATAAAGAATTTACACACATGACACAGCAGTGAAAATTTGGGCTGTACCTGTTAGGCTTAGTAAATCTGGCTCTCGATGAGAAAAAGAAGAGATCCTACCTAACAGATAGAGCTGCAGATTACAATGTTTGGTGTCATGTTTTTGCAAGCAGTAGTTGAGTAAGCTTTATTCCAGACGTTTTCAATTCAATTTAATCTATTTGAACATTTTTTTGTTAGTCTAACCACTAGTTAAACAACATATGTGGGTCAATACTGCTATTTTATCCAGCATTTTTTTTAATGCTTTAAACTTCATCTCCAGAAAAAGAACTGAACAACTGACCATTTAACAGTTGTAAGTGGGAAATCTTGCTTCTCTATCCTCTAAGCTTCTGCCTCAACCTTGCATATGTACAGTATATCACTTAAATAAGTCTAAAATAACAATCTTATAAATGTGTCAGATTTTCAATTTTCTAAAAGTGCAGGAACATTTTTGATGGAATGCTACCAATGCTGAATGAATGACAAAAATAAAACGGCACAGACCTCAGGTCCATCATTAGAGAAGATGTTGTAGATTCGGGTCATGATATCAGCAATATCCTGGTGTGCTGAGAGCAGTACTTGGAGTTGGCTCTGCTGGTAAGCCTTCTGGTCATCCTCAAACTCCAGGTTCCTAAGAATTACAACAGGAGAAACACCCAAGATGCAAAGAACAAAGAAAACCAATGTACCAACCAATCATCATGCAATCCATATGTATCACTTCAGACAATGTCAAGAAGTGGAGATGCTTGCTGTTGACTTCCTCAGTGAGCTGTTAGCAATGTGGTAACACTGGCCTGTTAAAAAATCTGTTGGTTTTCTAGTCAATTACCTCTAAATCTGAACTGAGGGAAGGGAGATTTCAAAGAATGACAGTTAGCATAGAACACAGCCACTTATCTCCACTGAGTACAAGAATAAATTAATGAACAAATTAATAAGAACAATACAGTGAAGTGGTGTGATGTTTAAAATCAATCAGAAATAAACCCCCCACTGTTTTACTGCACTTCATGAATTTGCATTTTAAATACATACAACATTAAATGTATGAACCACATCATAAAAAGTGACTGAAAATACAATAAATATATCAGTATATCTGCACACTTTATAGCATTTATTTTGTGTATTTACTGTATTAGGCATCCCATGCAATGAGGAAGAAAACACACATCTGTCATTACCTGTACACAGTTTTTCCATCCAGTCTAACCAGCAATGTTTCACTTATGTGGCGACAGAGGTTGGAGATGGATAGATTGGATACTTTGTACCCATCAACTACCAGCTGGACCTGGAGTGTAATGAAGGGGAGAGGAGATGAGTCCATGTTCTAAAGCAAACTAAAAACAATTTTTGCCAAACACATTTTCCCAGCCAGTCAGGAGATTTAATCCACACAACTCTCCATTCACCCACTTTTCTAACCTATAGGCCACAGCTGCCAGAAAAAAAATTTAACACAGTAACATTAAAACTGCACATATGCCCAAATCAGTAAGTGGTGAACTGTGTGTTACAACCTTGTCAACATACAGGAGACAGTCACGGATGAAAACGTTTGAAGCTCCTTTAGACAACCACAGGAGCTTGGTCATCCCCGGCTGAATCTTCTTATCCATGAAACGAATTTGCTCCCGAAACAGACCCAACTCGTCAGGAGAGAGCATTCCAATGATCCTGATGCACACACACACAGATGAGAAGGGCATTAAGTAAGTATTAGTATGTTTTGTTTACTGGGCGAGTGAAACTGGAGCAGGCAAAATTATTTAACAGCTAGAACACTGTTGAGAGTGTGTGTGAGTTTGTCAATGCGAGTGTTGATGTGTGTTTTAATTTTGAATCCCCTGTAAAATCATATATTGCCAAGAAGCAATATGATATGACCATACATCACCCTGATATCAGAAATCATAGTTCAGTGTTGCACGCATCTTCACTCTCCTCTTCTGTGTGTGTGTGTGTGTCAGACCTGTTATAGTCCCTGATGAGCAGCAGTGCTCGCTCCCTCAGGCCTCTGAGGTCCTCCCTGTCCTGGAAAATGTCAGACGCACACTGGGGGATCTCAAACTTTAGTCGATCCCAGTAATGGATCTCAGAAAACAGGTTCAATAGGTTGCTGGAAAAGAGAACACATAAAAAGCATAAAATAAATAGCAAATAAATGCACACGTGTATGTGTCACGTATATATGTATTTGTGTCTTCCTATTTGTGTGGAATTGTTTCGTTTCTACAGCATATCTCTTTGTGTGTCTCACAAGTACACAGATGTCAGTATACAGTGTCAGACCCTGCGTGAATGTATACTTTAATGTGAATGCCTTGTGTCTCTTGTGTGTAAGTTGTGTTTGTGTAACCCACTTGTCAAAGTTGATGTCCAGCTTGGTGGTTTTGTCCTTGCAGCGCACCATGAGCGGCTGCTCCAGTCTCTTGAGGTACCGTCCGTCCAGGTTCTGGCTCCACTCACTGAAGTTTTTCCTCACCATCTCATCCAAAACCTGGACCATCTGGCCATGGGTGAAAACTAACTGCTTGCGGTTGTATGAATCAGGCATGAAGTGGGCCTTTTGAAGCACCTGAAGGGAAAGGAAAGGGGACAAAGGTAAAAGAAGTCAAGGAGGGAGCTCCAGAGGGAGGGTTCACTTCAGACCATGAATACTATCTGTTTAGAATCAACATATGGTTAAAATTCAACCAAAGCAGAACCAGTACGGAGTTCTTACTACAGATCTTTACTTTGCACACTGTGTGCAGTACCAGTATGTACCAAGACTGAAAGGAATAGATTACTATGTAGTCTAATAGACTCACCTCCATGGGTCCCTCTAAGCGATGTTTGAGGGCCGTCAACCAGTGGGCCTGGCCTGCTATCCGGGGCATATGGTCAGGAGTAGACCTTGTCCTCTGGTTCAGCTCCTTGTTGACCATTTTGAGCTCCTTGTTAAAGATGTTGTACACTTCCTCCACCTTCTCTTCTGTGGTGCGCTTAATGGCCTGGGATGGAGAAGATTGGATGGAGGTAGATAAGTAGGTAGAGGTAGATAAATTGTATGGGGGTATGAGAAGAAAAGAAGACAAAGGAAAGTTGAGCGGCAAAGAAAATAGGGAATGAGGGTTTGAGAATGAGCCTTGTACTGAATGCAACTTACACTAAGAACTGAGACAAATCTGGGGGCTAAAGAACTCAAAATACAACATAACAAGGATAAGCTATACACCAAGCCTAATATGGGAAGTATTTTTGCTCTCAGTGCATCAAAGTGATAGAAAAGACTGTTCTCTATGAACTTAGGGAAGGAAAATTGACTTTGGTGTGGGTTAGCCATAGAAAACTGCAGAGACCACAGGCATCCATGTGTGTGTGTGTGTGTTTGTGAGAGACACCTCTCGAGTAGACATAGCCCTAAAAATGTCCAGAAGCCGAACTCCTTCCTCCACTGTGTTCACCGTCTTAAATATTGAATTGATCAGGTTCTGCATCATCATTTCCAGATCCTTTACCAATGCACGAAACCTGTGTACACGTACACACACACACACACACACACACACAACAACATATCCACACATGAAAACACATATGCATGATGATCATAAATACACCAAAAGCACACTAAAACAGGAGCACAAACATGTAAACACACACACACATAGGGCTCTACTTTCAGCCAGTGCAAGGGCAAACACGTTTTTTATGCAATTTTCCTCGGGCGCAAGTCTATTTTTTGTGTCTGCGCCTGTTTGGTAATTTCCTGGCACCAAACCAACATGTTTGGTGGGAGGAGAGGCGCAGCTGAGGCTGTGTTTATGTTGATTAGGTGGCACAGTGCAATTTTGGTGCTCATTTTGGCACAAAATTGTGTTTGCATCAAAACCTGCTGAGACCACCTCTTATCGCAGACCCACGGCAATTTTCGTGGCTTCAGTTGGCAGAGGCCCATGCACACAGCCCTCTCCAAAATCACAAAACACCTGTATGTTACTTTCCTGTACGTTAAGTTTTTCCTCTTACCGTTTGGTACATCAATGGTTTGCACGACTATAACCAGAAGATACTCCAGTAGCTGGAGAGACTATAGACATCAGCTGCCTGTTCATTTTAGCATTGACAGAATATTTGGGGCGATGTACGTTAATATTTGGGTGACATGTGCGTAAACTTTAGGTGCTTTATGGAGATTGACTTTTTTTTTCCCTCTCAGAGATCTAAGTCTCTCTTCCTCCATTTCACCTGTTGCTGTTTTTAAAGGGGATGAGAGGAGCTCATGTGATTGGTCATTACTGAAGCTTGCCCAGATTCCATCTGTGTCTGGCTGCACCTGGTTTGCGCCAATGCCTGTGGTCACCAAAATTGCAAAAATGTGCTGGTCACACCCATTTGTGTTTGCACAATTTTGCTTTCGTTTGCGCCCTATTTCAGGAAACTAGAGCCCATACACTAATATCTAGAGAAGCAGAGAGAGATCAGGTAATACCAAAAAGTAGCTAAAAATCTTGCTTAGCTTATATTATGATAGTAAGCAAGCAGAGGTAACATCAGAACAGCTGATCCATTTTCAGGTATGGGTGGATGCTTTCGTTAGGACATTATGTATTTGTTTGTATTTGTGTAACTTTGTGTAGTAAGATATAAAATATGGTCCAACTTGGAATGTGGCACATCATGATAATTAATCAATATTTGATTGCTTTACATCAAACAGAACAAATTTCTGGCTTTTTAAACCATGCCAAAGAGTTTCATACTATTATATTAAGTCTTAGTTTGAATGTGTTCAAAAGCAATAGACCTACCTGTTGAAGTCATTACACCATGTGGTGTTCTCGACATCAAGGATGTCTTTGTCAACAGAGCGCAGGTTCTGTAGGCCACGGTGGAAGTTGCCCTCAATCTCCAGAAGGGAGCGGGTGAACTCTGGTCCCTGGCAACCGCTGAAGCATGGCAGGGCCCTCTGCTGACCATCCTCCCAACGACCAAACTGATGCTGGCAGTCACATACCTGAGACAAGGCAAGAGACATATGAATACAAAGTGGAAACAAAATGGGAACAAATAGGAGCGGCTCCTCCTGTCCACATGTCGAAGTGTCTTTGGTCAAGACAATGAACCCCAAATTGCTCCCGATGGTCAGGAGGTCTTGCATGGTAGCTTGCTGCCATCGGTGTGTGATTGTGTGTGTGTGTGTGTGAATGGGTGAATGAGAAGCAAACTGCTTTGGATAAAAGCGCTATATAAATGCAGCCATTTACCAAGAGAAAGCCACCAAAAGCTAACATTTCCTATCGTGGTCCCAATGTAACACCTGTGGCAAGGGAACCTCACTCCGATCATTCATATTAGAAGTCATAATACTTTTACGTAAACTTTTACAACATTTGTCATGACACAACACTTGAGGAAAGATGTTGTCATGGAGATGTTCAATGAAGAAACAGTGATTGTAGACTGCATTATTGTTTTCAGTGTTAAGTCAGTGAAAGAAAAAAACTCAAAGTGACATAACCAGTGAGTGAAACACTGACACAAAGTCAGTAAGTCTTAATAAAGAATAAGAAGTCTTAATAAGAAGTCTTCTGAAGAAGCTGAAAACTCAGAAAAAGGTAGCAGTTGTGACTGGATAAGATCTATTTTAGAAGCCACTCTAAGTGCAGGACAGCATCATGTGGCCTCCATTTCATTTGTAAACTTCTGCATGACAAACATGTGTGTAATCTCTTCAGTATTACTCTTTTGCACAGGAAGGCTGACATGATATCATTTACTGGCAGCAATAAAAGCTATTATTTACAGGCAGCATCTAGTAGTACTTCATCATAAGGAACGCTCGCATTAGCTCCAGCATTTGTTTACAGGGGTGGTCGCTTGGTCTGACGTGGATTTCAATAGCATGAACTTATAGAGTTGTAGTATGCAGATGTATGTCTGTACCTTACTTAATGTCTCTGTGTGTGTGAGCGAGGGAAAAACTCACCTCAAGCAGGTCTCTGAACCTCTGAATGAAAGCATCAACCACCACAAAAAAGCTGGTTTGGTCCAGGACCCAGCCTAACACAGTAGAATACCTAACACAGAGGGGGAATAAAAGAGAGGAAAAGAGGAGGACAGAGAAAGAGGGGAGGGTGTAGAGAACCCATATGAAGCAGTAAATTATGATAATTGAAATCAAACACACAATTTAAGACTTAAGACCATAGGGGTACCCAGATGACAGTGTGTTGAGTCCCTACACAGGTGACATTTCTCATACTTGTGGTTAATCTGCGAGGCGTGCAGGTAAATTTCCTTCCAGGCCAGGCAGCACTGGATACAGTCGCTGAGGTTTTGCTTGCTGGAGATCACGTAGCCCTCAAAGATTCTGTCCAGCGAAATGCTTTGGAAGCACAGGCGGATGATCTCATTACTCATCTGCAACACAGCAGAAAACAAACACTTGTCAAAAATAATAAGTATTGGGAGACAAGGGTACAGAGACTAATTTTCATATTCATTATATACTCAAACTCACTTTTACACAAAACCTACATAACTACATTATACATTTTGAGTCTGCATATTGTTTGTTGTGAGCTTCCTAATGTCCTTTTAGCAGCCAGCAAATATGTCTTCACCAGGTTGGCTAATCACATTCATAAACTTAATCCTTAAGATTGAAAGAGTCACTTGCCTGCAAAAAAACCCAATACATTTCTACTGAAATCCTTCTTCCTTCTTGGTAAAACAACCAGACAGGGTTAAATTTATCTTTGACAGATGTGGAGGAAGCAAAGGATATCAGACTGCTTGTAACAAAGAGCAGCTAAATATATCACAGAGGAAACTTCAACTTCAATTTTAACGTTATTGTCCCCCAGGGGGAAATTTGTCTAACTGCAGAATGGTCGCTACAGCAGTTATCACCCACTAGGGTTATTATTTTATCTCCCCTCTCTTTGGTATTAGCTGGAACAGCTCAGTCAAAAGTCTTTGCCCTACAGACTTCAGTGATTGGAGAATGTTATTAAACCAGACATTGTGTTCCCCAGTGGCCTACAATGCAGTTGTGTGGGTTAAAGGTGCAGCCTTAGATCCAGTGCTACACAGGTTTAAATAAATCCCAGCCACTCAAGGGAGCACCACTGCAGGATTGCTAGCGCTGTCAGATCACTGCAGCCACATGCACAGACTGACAAAATAATTAGACCCAATCTTTTGTCTGAACGAGTAACGTTTTATGTAATATAAAAGGTATAAGACAGAGTGTTTATGTGTGTGTGAGAGAGAGACAGAGCAAAGACGAGGAAGATGAGGAAAACATAAAAACATAGGGGCACACAAAAGAGTAAGAAAAACAAAGTAATGCAACAAGGCAGGACAGAACATAATTATGAAAGGTTAAACATTTTCCCCTTGGGCCGCAGAGCTGTCAATTGAAATGAAAAGAGTTGGGGTAATGAAAACTGTGATGGGGCCTTTTATTCAGTGAGTTCAGTCTCATGGTATTGCAACTCTGATGTCCTGAATATCCAGGATGAGAGGGAGTGGGCTTCATTGATGATGATGCCTTATGAGAATGAGACAAAAATTTAATCCAGCTGGAGAGCTGATCTACAACTGAAAGGACATTCTGACAGAGAAAGGTTATCTGTTAATGTTGTTCCACTGACTTATCTTGAACTTGAACAGCTGTTAGAAATATGAGGGGGGTGCAGCATGTGTCTGCGTATGCACAGTGTGTTCAAATGACGTATGTGATTGAGAGGAATGGAAGTAAAAGAGAGACAGAGCAAAGGAGGTCAATAAAAGAAACCTGGTGTGAGTACACTACTCCCCATTACTCTGATATAGTAAAATGCAGGTAGTAATGCAGGTACCTTGCGGAAGAGACCAGTGATCCTCTCACTGGTGTTGTAGTGGCTGGAGTTGACCCATATGATGCGAATGAGACTGACAATGTGTCGCAGCTTAGGAGCAACTTGGCTAGGCTTGAGCTGGGCAAGCTCTTCACATGGCTCCTTCAGTATGGACAGGTAGGACAGGTTTGATTGGGCCTGCAGAGAGCAATCCTGGGCAACACACACACAAAGGAAAGATGATAATATTAATGATGATGACGATGATGATTATAATGCTTCAGTCATGTTAACAAAAGATTTCATATCAACATTTTCCAACTTTCTACATGTAGCTAGGAAGCAAGAGGGTAGCACAGATGGAGTAATGTTGCAATAATGAGCAGCACCAGTGAGCAGCACTCCAGTATGTGAGTAAGGAAGAAATGATCAAGACTATTGAGTCTACCATACTGAATCAGATTAAGCATATTTTTGGTGGCACGGAACTACAATATAGTACTGTTCTTTCATCAAAAGGGTGGCATTAATTGTATTATACTTTTGCTAAGAGATGATTTTAGACTTGAGACTTGCAGACTTTCTTTACCTGTATTTCCTTGGCCTGTTTGCAGAAGCGCTGCACATAGATAGACTTGGAGAGCTGCAGGATGTTCTGGATGTGCCTGACCCCTGGCTTTTGCAGCTGCTGGCTGATGTCCAACAGCTTGGAAGAGCGACTCTTCCAGAAGGCTATCTCCTGCAGTGGGCCACAGTTGTCCCTCATCTTCATTATTTCTTGGGCATTCAGTAGCTCCTTGATCTGATCTGTCCAGTGGATCATAACAGCTAAAAACAGGAAGAACAAGTGAGTGGAAGAAAAGTAAAATAGAGGTAGGGAGAAATAAAGACAAAGGGAAAAACAAAGAGTCAGAACAAGAAAAAACAGAAGGACAGAGGGAGCAAAGAAGAGCAACGGTTGGAATGATGTGAAAACCACTAAGTATGACATGGAAAGGAGTTGGGTGGAGTAGAATACAAAAAATGAACAATGTTCATACAATGAACAAATTGGACTGATTCAGGTGATGGGTTATGAGCCCAGTGCCTCATTAAATAAAATCTCTTAAGAGTCTGAGACAGAAAGCCGATGCTGCAGTTTAGATGTTGTATTGAACAGAAATTCACAGACAAAAAGTCTGTGAGTGTGACCTTTTAGACACAGACGCCACAGAGACAGATTGAAAAAGAAAGGCACGCCCCACCCCACCCCCCACCCCAACACACACAGAGGTCCTCAGGCTTACTCTCCATTCTCTGTACCAGCTTCTTGTCCTTGCTGGCCTCCTCAGGGCTGCACTGCAGGCCTTCCATTGGGATGTATAGAACTGTGTTGCCCACCTTCGTATACACTTCATCTGGTCAAAAATGAAATTATATGACATATTACACTGCAGCACATGTGCATGTGGCTTGTTGAAAATTTCAGCAAGTTATGATGGCCATCCGGAGCACACTGCACCAACTGAAGCCAAATGCGACCCATGTCTTGTGCTTTTCATGATTTTTACCGCACCATTCTGGCATAGAGTGCAGCCTGTATACCAGAGCCTATAAAAATACGTTTGTCCCCCATTTATATACATATGCTGTAAACCCACCATTTGCAGTCATAGAGGAGCTTCACTGTTACTGAATCAAATCTTCTTGCTACAGCAGAGAGATGTGGGAGTCTCCAAATTAACAATCTTTAAAGTGCCTTAGATTCTTGGTGGACAGACTAATAACTGTGTTATAAGATGAGAAAAAAAAGGATATCTGTCAGGAATGTCTTATCTTTTTTCTTCTGTGGAGGTACAGTTTTTGTTAACTACCTGTAAACAGAAACCAGGAAGCAGTATGAAATCCATCCATCCATTCCACACCAAGGGCAAACGTTCTACATTTTTACAGTCACTTTCTTTAGAACTAGCTGTCCTTTCAGCAGCACAGACAGTGGCAAATCACACTTCAGGCTCAAGGACGACTAATATCAGAAAATACCAAATCTATGGGTCCATTTAATGGACAGAAGCAGTCTACTTTCTACTTGACAACACGTGAAGTTGTCTTTGTTTATTGATTTATTTATTTCTGCTCCCTACTGAAGCTACATAGAATCAAACCAGGAAGCTCAGAGTGAAACTCTAAGCTTTTACTGATCATTGTAGATGAAGTTCACAAAATATAGAAAGTACAGAGTGACAAATTTGTAGAAATAAAAGCATTTCTGTTGTGTGAGACAGATAGTAAGAGACGTCTAAAACGCTTCAAAGGCACTTCACAAACACTGCCGGTGTAGATTGCTCTTTAATGACCACTAAAGAGTGTCAAATCATAGTGAGGAAGGCAAAGATAACACCTTTGCAGAAATCCAATTTTTTTTTTAGAACTACTACCTTGTGTAGTGTCGTTTAACGGAGAACTGCCTTTCTCTCTTTTCCTCTGTCGTACCCACCTGTGAGGAAGGCAAGGTAGCAGTGCATGTTGTTGGTATAGTTGTCCTTGATGCTCTTCTCCGTGTAGGTGCTGAGGGCTACTGGGGGGGCATGCAAACAGGCCATGTCATGAAGCAGCCTCTGGGTGGGGTCGCCCCGCACTGTGCCAAACTGTATGGCTGCATCAAATGTCTCTGCCGTGATTATGGCTCCTGGCGTGCGGATAAAATAGTTCAGCTGCTCTACCGCCTGTACATATAAAAGACATTTTTCGGTGTGGTGAAAAACAGAGAGAGAGAGGAAGTAGAATTAAAAAATGAAACATACTGTAAAGGTGGAGAGGAGAGCACTCCAGCTTTTCAGACAGGGTGGATGCTTTTTAGGAGTGTGAGCAAAGTGGAGAGGAAAGTGTGCTGTACCAGTGAGGGCATGGAGAACTCCACCCGCAGCCTGACATAGGTGTCCATGTAGACCACTATGGTTGTGATAGAGGTGTCCACAATAAATTGATCCAAAGCCCTCTCATTCTCCTCTGTCCACGACTCTTCAGTTACACCAGGAAGAGCCACACAACGGATAAACAACTTCCAGTAGATGGAGAGATGAACGGAGGGAGGGGAAGAGAGAAAGGTGGTTATTTAGTGGGAGAATGGAATGGTAATGGAAGAAAAAGTAAAAATTACAATAAATGACCGAGCATTACCAGACGAATGGTCTTAGAGTATTCATCTTCCATTTCTTTCAAGGCTTCCACCTCAATTTCTTCTTCTTTCTCTGTAGTTATTGAAGCATGTAAGCACACACAGACACACACACACACGAGATACACTGCACTGCGACTACATACTGAGACACCAATTAATAATTTTAAACTTTAACGTTAACTCTCACTGCCCTGCTGTTTGGTGTTAAAAACACTTAACTATAACGTTAGTGACAATGGAGTTTTTTCTTATATTTGTAGCCCCTCAGACGCGTAGTATTTATTTATAAACTAACGCTATCTAAATTAGAAAATCAACCTTTGTATGTAGACTGGGTACTGTTAATGATAGAGGAAACGTATAAAGTTGCTTCTGGCTGTTACCGACTAACTTTAAACATGTAACTTAGCGTTAGCCAGCTAGCAAACTTTTAGCTTTTAGCAACTAACTCAGGGTTACTTAGTTACCTCTCATGTCAACCGCAGCCGTTAAGTCCTCAGGAGCTGAAATACACAAAACGGCAAACGTATTTATTCTAACTTTTTACGTGTCCGCTCCAACAAAATGTTTTACCAAAAGTCATTCTTTGCGATAGCTACTTTTCTTTTACGTGTTCCTTTACCATCCCTTCAGCCTAACCTGTGGCTGAGTGTGCATGTCTCCATGGAAACGTTTGGTTACCTGGGTAACCCCGGAGTGAGGTTGGGCACGATACGAGCTCGCTCACGATAGGCACGTGAGCACGTGGGTTATGATGCAGGAGTGACGTTTTTAAGGACGTTTTCAACAATGTCCGACTTATATTTTGATTTTCGGGGGGAAGTTGGACAGGACATCTTTGGTACTACGTGTTTAATTTGCTGAGTATTATACGAAACTGTCTTACATGGTAATGCACACATGCATACAATACAAAGACTAAAGCTACTGTGATATATTTATAGCCTACATTATACTGTATAATATAGCCTACTATGTAAACTATACAAGAGGTATCTCCACCTCTATGCAGATTAAATTGGCCTCGGCTGTCGGTGTGTTTTAGTTCTGCCTCCGTTGACAGTGTCATAAAAATGATAGTAAATACAATAAACAAATAAATAGTTTTTTCTTTTTAATAATTCGTGTTTTTTAATGTAAATCATTTATAAATATAGATAGATAGTAGATAGTAGATAGTTCCAGTTTGTTAAAAATCTGTTTAAAACCCTCCTTTAGCAGAACTTGCTTTATTTATAGCCTACTTAGATCTTTAATTAATCAGGAAGACCAACCTGACAGTTGACCACTTCTGATTTGCCAAAGTAGTCCTCTGCCTAGAATTTGATGTAGATGTGCTCTAGCATATAAGATTGAAAAGAATGTCATTGAAATATGTTGTTAATATGTGCAAAGTATTCCACAGATTTCCCTATGTGCTGCAGACTTTCCCCAGGCCTTGATCCAGGCCTGCGCCACAGCGGATCTTGGATGGTTTCCCGGAGAGTGGTATCCCAAGGCATGATGTTCTGGAGGGTGAGGAAGCTGTGCAGATTCATGGGTCCAGTGTTGCTGGGAGCCAGAAGCTGTGCGACTTTGTGGTCGATCCCATGCTGCAGTGTGTTTGTATGCCACGACAATGACATAGATTTGAATGCTTAGTTGGGGCTTAGGAATAATGAGTCCAAGTTACTGATTTAATCATTTGATTCTGAAAGTCATTGCTGATACAGATGCATTTGAAGATATTTTGATCATTCCATACTATATACACCTTACTCAAAAACCACATGTGAAATACAGTGAATATAATACAAGAATGAAATCATGTTGCTTAACAATACATTTTATTAAGAAATTCACCGCATGAACACACAAATATTTTCAAAACATGTAGAATATTGATTAGGATATACATATGTACATTAAACATTCATGGAGAGAAAAATGTCAAATTCAAAAGTTGAATTTTAAGTAATCTTTGCCATGCAGAACATTGCTCTGACATCTTCCTGCATCTAAACTTTACCAGACAATAGCTGTCCTGGGTCGCCATCCAGTGGCAGAATGACTGAAGTGCTGCTGGGACACAAGGGGAAAGAAGTGTTGAGAATAAAAAGGTAAACTTTACCATTACTGTACATTTCAGAAAGGAAATGTGACACTCTTCTTGCACCACCGAACAACTATTTCATTCAGTTACATGTTTTATGCCTAAATTAAGGTTAAATACTTAATATTTAGCTGATTTAGTATATACTAATATAATGGAAACCTCCAGACTGAACTTCCACTTGAAAAATAAATCCTTCAAGATGAATTGGAGAAAACAGACAAAAATAAGGTCAAAAAAACTTTTCATATTAAGGTAAACTTTTGTAGCTGTTTATACTGTATTTAATGAATGGAAATACTGTTAAATGTTCAAATGAAAGAAACAATGAATTACTCCTTTATGGTAGCATGGTGTTTCGGCTCTGCTTCCGATAAACTATGAGTTTATCTTACCTTTTATGTGCTTTTATTACTCTGTTCCGTTAAAACAGTGTAATAGTGGAAAATCTGCGAAGCTGTCCATCTCCTCTCCAAACCACGGTTGACCCCTGAAAGCCCCCTCGCAAAAAACATGAAACCCCATCCATCTGACATCCATCCTGTACACGCAGATAGACCACAGAAAATGGATGTGTTCGCCCATGGGAAAGGCATGATGGAGACTCATCACTGACCTTGCATCTCTGCACAGTCATATTGCCTTTCTGAATGATTGCACAGCTCTTTTTCCTCCTCTTAAGTACACACCTGGTAAAAAAGAAAAAAGTAGTACCTCTACTGTAGATGTAGGCTTCTACAATGACACCAAAATATTATTAACAATAAACATTTCTCTCAGAGGAATGGTCCACCGCGATCAGAGCCAACAGTCCTTGAAAAACGGCACACTTCGTATTCTGCTTGAACGCAGACTGTTAACATCTGACCCTGTTGAATGACTCTTTCCCTTTCCTCTCCCTCACATTCTCGTTTTATCTCTCCCCTCATGCAGGTTTATTTTATTTACTCTTGAGTCAAATTTTGAAAACCTGTAGTCCAGTTATTCTCCATTGTTGTGCAGTGTGTGAGGCAGTTAATGTCCAAGATTCTTCCACAGAAAATAAAATAAAGAAGGTAGTAACTGAGAGCCAAGACTCACATAAGGGATGAAAAGTCGTTATTTGAATGTGTCCGGTAATTTCGTCAAGTGCCTGTCATTTCCCTAGAAACTGAAAACTGGAGCATGAGCATGTTGGGTAAAATTGAGTTGGTTAAAAAAAATTAAAGCACAAAGCAAACCCATCATGCAGCTCCAAAACAGAGATTCATTTGGCTCCTAAGGGTGCCTGAGGGTGATGTCAGGGGGATGGCCAGCAAACTGCAGATTGGTTTAACTTCAGTGATAAACCATTCAGTAGGAGACATAATAATAACTATTTCATTCAGACGAGTTTTCCATAGACATTTTACAAACAGGGGTCTACAGATCTGCAGAAAATCTAGTTTTAAGGGGTCTGTTATATGAAAATGTTTGTAACTCGGGCACTGACTGAATCACTGACATTTACTGAATGTGCACACATTCTTTTAAAAACTAGGATTTGTTAGATAAACCAGTTTTCCATGTTTTAAATGGATAAGCAGCTGGAAGGAGTTGGCTTCCAATGAACTAAAGAATTGAATATTTCCATGGACTGGAAAAGGGAAAACCAAAATGTGACATCCACAGGCTGGGCTAAAAAATACAGATTTGTATAATTATGGCTCTTTTCTGAAGCATATTAGCCACAAAACATACAGTATTCTTGTACTGGGAAACACAATTCTTATTCACTTATATTAAAGTCAATTACTACCCCATAATAAATAACACATCTAAAATGTTTCCACACCACATTTACATTCTGGTTCACTTCAGCTGAAGCTTTCATCCATAAAAAAAAAACACCTCCCAAGTCTGATATTTTTGTTACAACCAGGCCTGAGAATAAGCCAATTTGAATTTGAATTCAGCATGTTGCTATGAGTGCCCCCCTCCATCTCCCAC
>NTHP01001090.1:0-10781 GCA_003416845.1 Oplegnathus fasciatus | reverse complement strand
GTGTCTGCGGTTGGACAAAGGAGAACAATAAGTGTGTGTCTGTGCAGCCAGGCAGGGTGATGGATAAATACACCTTTAATAACAGATCAGTGAGTCGGTACAGAGACAGGCCTGCAGCTGTTTGACTGGCTGAAGGGAGCAGAATAGATTAGTGTCGATAGATCACAATCACAAAGATCAATAAGCAAGAGTCCTGAGTGAAAATCTGAATGGTCTCTATTAAATGGCAGCACACCATAGAAATCTGCGGTATTTGTGGTAGAGACAAAGGCTTCGCGGCAAATGAAGTTAGAATAAGTAATGGAAAAATAGCTGTCTGTCTGGATTGAAATATTATCTGTGACCCTCACAAAGAAATGCTTGGTCAATACTTGATTATACAGCACAGTATTGCCAAGCCAATAAAGGCTACATTTGTTTCACTGTTTACCTTGGATGTTTCATGCCTGGCTACCTTTTTCAAAGCATATTTTCTTATAATTTGAATCAGCATAGTCTTTTTTTGTCTTGCGTTATTCAAGTCCACTCAACTCTCCAAAGAACAGCTGTCTCAGTATTATGGATCCTAGCAGCACTTTTTCATTGTTGTCTGTCTGCCCACTTTGTGAAGTAAGATAAAAGGTGCAGTCTCACTTCAGAAGGTCTCACCTCTCATACGGCATGTGCACAACACATACAGTATGTGTACTGCATGTGCATCATCTATACATGATAAGAAGTAAGAAGTGGAGAATTATGCCTCAAGCAGCAGAGAGAAGGTAACCAGAGAATTAATTAAGGCAGTAACGCATATTTGTGTTAATTTATTTCCTGTAACCTCAAAGGAACTTGTTTTAGAGGAGGAATTAAGAAGATTGTGTGGGTTATTGTTGGTGCTCTATGTGAGTGCGTATGTGTGTGTCTGGCACCTTCTCCCACAGCGGTGGTACACGGGCGTCATACATGCAGTGGAAGGTCTCCTCCAAGCTGGATGACATCACCACTAAGCCTTTGATCCCTTTCTCCAGCTCCACCAGGGATGAACTAACACACAAACATACACAGTTACAGCAACAAATCTGTCATTTTTATTGTAGGTGTTTAGTGGTCACGGGTTCCTATTCTGGATCCATTGGAGTTACCATGCACTCAGACATAGCGGTACAAAACAGGCTGGGTGATTGGGTGATTGTTTTCTGCAGTGCATTAATTTTATGTGGGAACCAACGTGCTATTTATTTGCTTGAGTTGTGACTGCCAGGACTTTTGTATAAAGTAAAACCACTCCCTGTGGTTTAACCACCCCAAGTTGACCACCCCCTTAGGACAAGAAACAATGTTTGTAAATCATCTCAGAAGGGCTTCACCAGACCTGAGTTGGTCTATAAATTGACACTTACAATTCATTTTATGTGGAAAACAGGCTAATGTCTTCTTTTTTTAATATCTTTTAATATCTCTATTTAAACTGGTACACAGCTTGCTGCTTCAAGAGTAACAATATAAAAACACTTATCTGAGCCCAATCCTGACTAAGTGTATAACTGCTAATTATTCACTGATGATAAATGGGAAATAATACTTTGATTAGTGTTTTTGGAATAAAGGGAGTAATTCAGGTTAACAACCACGCCCATGTGGTCTGCCACCACTCTGCTAAATGTTAGCCTCCTCAGACGTGTGATCCTCCCTCTATCCCACATTATTGCCCCATTTCCTATTTCTTCATTAACTTTTATCAGTGTAAACCACTCTATCAGTCATCTTTTAACGTACAGCCCTCTTTCTTAGAGACTTGCACTATTTCTACTCAACAGCAGATGAAATGCACATCCCTATCCCATTTGAAGTTCCTAGTTTCAAATCTGAAACAGTTCCACACATAGAGGGTACAGTACCTACAACACACAGACCAGCTGAGACAAACCTAAAGAAACACACACACACACAGGCACACACAGACAGAGTTCATACACGACTGTGTCCAGGAGAGAGTTGTATCTCTGCATCTCTTGCAGCAGGACCACATTAAGAGGTGCAGGGTTGTCCTGGAGGAGGGACCTGGTCCCCTCATAGTCAATCAATGCTGGGATCTTCCCACGAACGTCTGTCAACAGCTCTAATACCTGGAAGCACAGATGAAACGTTGTACAAAAGCACATTAGACAGGTTAACTTACAAAGGCACTGCACAGAAGTATTTGCAGTGAAGAAACTGCAGAGTCAGATCATGGAGCTGCATAAAATTGGAGGACTTCTAATAGTTCAGGCTAAGACTCTTGATAGTAATCCTTTCCAAAACACACACACACACACATACTCCAACAACCACAAGAACCACTAAAAAGGAGCTGGATGATGAGATTACATTGCTTACATGCATTTGCCTGCACTATTACACTACCTTAACATTTAAAGCACATAAAAAAACTACTGCCATTGTTGTACAACAGCCAGTTTGTTTTAATGGAGAACACAGAATTGGCAGATGGTTTCAGAAATCCTAAGAGATAACGCTCCCTTAACTTTCAAAACAAAACAGTCATTTCTGGCTTCACCTCAGTGGCTATAAGCTCAGAGACACATATACAGATGTATATCAAAGCCTGAATGCAAAATATTCCCTATACAGGTGATTAAAAATATGTTCAAATGGCACCTGAGTGGGATCAGCATGTATTATCTATTGGATACAATTTGAGTTTTGTGGTATATAAATTTATTAAAGCGTTCTGAGCTGAACAAAAGAACACTTTGTCAATGACGAAGAGAAAACTTTATTATTTCAATTGAAGAAAAAGTCAGGATGAAATCCTAATAGCAACAAATGGATTCAGTTCTGAAGCATCCAAAGACACCCTCTGGCACCTGTCCTAAAACTTTACAGCGTAGTGTTGCATATAGCAGCACAGATTCCTAGATCGGTATCTTATTACACTGATGACCGTCTGCCAGTGTTGCATAACCATGTCTCAGCATTGCTATGAAAAATCTGTCAAATACGGACATTGGTTTCATGAAGAGAGCCTTTTTAAGTTCAAACTATTTGTTTGTTCTGAGTACTGACTGGTCTGCCCCAAACAGACAGGCTTAAAATGGCACTGACACTACATCCATGATTAGAGCCATGACAAATACATCTCAATCACAGACTCTTCGTCACAGACGTCATATGCAGTGGCTGAAAAGAAAGATCAGGGTGTGATCAAGCTACAGTGCAAGTAAATGTTTGACCCACACAAGACGCATCGAGCTACTGGGCACTGGGTGAGAAATACAGCTGCAGTTAAGCTCAAGATGCTGAGTGTTTTTGCCCCTAGGTTGTCCCCTGACCTCAATGCTAACAGATCTAATGGACGAAAAGGAAAAGGCATACTGGTGATAAAACAAGCCATCTTGTGGGTGGAGAGCAATCAGGGTATTGTTACATATTAAACCTGACAGGAATTAACTTTTGGCTGAACTCCACTCTACTGTGAGAGAGTAGTATTTACTGTTGCTTACTTAACTGAAGTCTGAACAGTCGTAAGCTAGATGACAATAAGGTATGAGGAACTGATCACATCATTGCTAAACATTACTAAAAAAACACAAGCTAGTAAAAACTTGTGGTTCTTCCTGCAGCTTGCTTTACTGGCTTTCTAGTTCACGGCATTCAACCTGACTATGATCTCAGTGTTGTTATTTACAGACTACTAGACTCACAGCCCTTTCCAAGGTGATTGAGAGAATTCTGACAGACAGGTTAGATTTTATTAGATGTGTATCAGGCTTTTAATCAAATCAACCATGAACAATGCAGGCAGATGGGGCTGAGCTGCAGGGAAGGATATTACAGTATAACTGTTTTTGTTCAAATTGTATACAATACATGTATTGGGCAGTTAAATATCTGAAAAAAGTGGAGAGATTTTTGATAATCTCATAATCATTAGTATTTGTATGAAGATGATTTAGTTATAATTTCTCCATGCAGTGCTGATCTTTAACTGTTATGCACCAATATGGTGCTGGCTGTGAACTCAAATTTAATGCCAAAAAGACTAACGATAATTTGATTTAAAGAGGACAGAAAGTTAGAATTTCCCAAGTCCTAACTACATGGAGATTCCTAAATTAATCTCTATACTCTATAAAGGAGATGATACTTACTGTATGGCCCAGTATACTGCTCAACTATAGTGTAGATATAAAACTGTTGGTCTCATCCTATACCAGTCTATTAAGTTGTGTATATCCACTCAACTAGAAATCCCTGCCCTCCCCTCTCACCTTATCTTCTCTACTGGGCCTGGCCCCCGCAGCAGTGGGACTGGTGACCTGGGGCTGCAGGGAGAGCAGGGTGTCAAACAGCGTCCTGGTCTCAGCGATCTGGCTTGCAATGTCGGCATTAGAGTGCTGGCCAAACACCTCAGGGTGCTCTGAGGACGGCAGCATGCTGATGTATTCCTTGTATGAGGACTGGGGACCGTCACGGGGGATGTAATAGGAGGTTAAAGAGGACAACCTGACAGGTAAAGGGGGTTGACAGAATACAAAGTCAGTGATACATAATGGTATTTAGAAACATTGCTTTACAATAACACAATAGAAAATGATCATCTGCATGTTCTGGACTAGATGTGAATGTTCTATTAGGAGCAGCTTTTGGAAGTGGTAGCAGATTCACTGTACTGCAGGACATCTCATCACAGCTGCAAACCATCCTATAACTCATTCCGCCTGAATGTTCGGAGAGCTAGAAAGCTTATCTTTAAGTAATGTTATACATGTACAGTCTTCTTTGTATGGTCTGCGTTGGTTTGAACTGGTGCACTGAATGTTTTTTTCCCCCTTAAATATTTTGAGAGTGGTTGGTTAGAAATGAAGCGAGTGGATACATCACATCATTTGTGCAAGGGACAGTGTTCAAGTGCAACAATGTGTCTGCATTTCTTAATTGTAATAATCTGATTGTCCACTTGGTGGTGCTGGCACTCTGCGACCTGTGAGGAACTTCAGCAGGCAGTTGAAGTGGCCTCTGCCACTGTCAATGCAGCCACAATTTGCTTCCACCTGAGAAAAATGTCTTTCCAGGGGGACTATATGCATTTGAAGACTAAAATATCTAAATGTCAAGGCATGTGGACATCTGCAATACATACTTTGGTTCACTGAAACTTAATAAATTATTAGTAGCGTGCACAGGATTTTATAGTACTGACATTGGTACTAATACACTAAGATGTGGCAGAATAAATGTGTGTGTGTGTTACAGTGTCTCACTTGAAGAAGGGCTGGTTTATGGCAGCGTCACAGAAGTAGTCATTGATGTATGTGGTTAGAAGACGTCTGTCCCAGTCATCTGTGACGTGACCTCCATAGTTGACCCCAGCAATGAGGTACTTCAGTGCATCCCAGGGAGTCTCCTCATACTCATTCAGGTAAAGACTGAGCAGACTCTCACTAACCTAGGGAGGCATCAATATGATGATCTTAACAGACTGACTTTGAAATGTAAGATACAGACCAAGGGCAAGTATAAAATCTCTACTGCAGAAAGTAGACAGAGACAGTAAAAATAGACAAAAGAGGAAAAAATTTTAACAAATGCAATAAGTGGGATTCAATTTCATGCATTTGAACTGGATTGTCATTATTCATTAGTGTAACTGGCCCTCATTCTGACAGCCTTTCCGATAGAGTTAAGTCTATATTTGTAATTTAGAGCAGATTACTGACAAGGACCATCAACCACAACACCACATAAATTCCAATCAGTCAATCATTTCCACCATAACCACAACCACATCATGATCATCTTCACTGCATCATTCAGTAGTTGTCAACACCAACATATTCACTGGACTGAACAAGAGAGTAATTTTTCTATTTTTGCTCTGTTCTTTCCAACAGCTGTCACTGTTTCCTTCAGTATCAAATGAGGCTCTGACCTCAAAGTCAGCATCGTTGAAGCCATAGACAATGTTCCACCCCAGCTGTAAAAACTTCTTCCTTTCCAGCAGGATGCTGTGAAAAAAGCAGAGGGAAAAGAGCAGCTTCCTGTAGAAGACGGGTTTTGAGCAGCGATTGAACTGAGCCTCTGTCACCAGTTGGTACAGACGCTTCATGTTGGCTTTCACACCCTGAGGACAACAGGGGGCAGTGTTAACACTATAGAGGGCGTTGTGTGTAGGATGTATATCTTACTCTAAAACATGTGCAGTCAAACTGAATATACAAATAACTTCTATTTAGATTTGTTGCCATGTAGATCATGTATATGTGGTTGTATAGTAGGTATCTCAAGTCTGGAAATCTGTGCGTGTGAGCACATGCACCTTTGGTGGTTCAGTGGTCATCTTGATACCGGCCTGCAGGATGGTAATAGGAAATTCGGGGTGTGGTGAAGAGCTGAGCCAGAGTCTGAAATTCGAGTGGGGCTTCTGCACATGTAGCTGCTCCACCAGCTTGTCCAGCTCAGGCATCCACGAGAGAGAGAGGTGGCAGTTGGCAAGGAACACCCAGTGTCCTGGGCAGAGAATAAGAGGGCTTGAGATAAGCTGATATAACTTGTTTAAATTTTTTGTCTAGTTGTTTTTGCGTGTTTGGGTAATCTTCGCTGAGACAGAAGAGCGGGAAGAAAGAAAGCAATTGCTGTTGTACCATCCTTGACGCCCTCCTCTATCATGCTCTTGGCGATGGGGGCCTGTCCCTGGCCCAGAGAGAGAGCATGGAAGTCGTTGCTCATGCCAGAGGCCTCAGCAAGCTGCAGCAGGGCTCCTGTGGGGTCCACCCCAGGAGACAGAACAAAGATCAGAGGAGTCCTGCAAGTGGATTCCTCCACAACCTGAGGAGAGGACAGAGAGAGTAGAGTAAGCAAAGAAGGACAAAGAAAGTGAGCTAATACGGTGTAACTCACTCGACACCTAACAGAAACCCAGAGATGGGCTTTGTGAAACTGAGTTTTCAAGTGAGCTACAATCAAATAGAATTACACAAATGATATGTAAAACATATGTGAAACATTTGTTTCATACAAATTCAAAGCTTCCAAACTAATACTCAAGACAGAAGAAGGAACAGGGATTAATGGATAACACACTCACAGCCTTCATGTCGAGAACAGGAGGCTCCACAAAGCGAGAGCCGAGGTTGTTAACAATGAAGGAGGTGACGCACAAGGAGACACGGTCCTGACGCAGGGAGCGCACTATCAGCATCTTTTGGAGCTCATTACAGTTATTCTCCCAATCACCTACAGTAGAAGGTAAAAAAACAAAGAGGAAGGGTAAAACCAGAGAATTCAGGGGTGACGGAGTGCAGTTTGGATATTAGAAGGGGAAATACGTGATTAACATGATGTGAGTTATTAAGAAGGTTGAGTAAAAAAGCTCTGAACAGCGGCTGTGGCAAAATCCTCCTGTTATCATATTCACACTAAGCCGAACTTTGTCAAATCTAATTCCTGCTACGCACACACACACACACACACACACACACACACACACACACATACAAACCCATGCACACTCTTGCTCTCTTCTATCTCCACAGTGAACCAACCACTAATAGAGCCGCAGTTGTCAGAAATAGCAGAGGAGAAAACACATAATCGTTATCGTTTAAAGGTACAAATACGTTCTCTATTGTCACAGTGTCGAGCGAAAACTTGACACATGTCAATGCACAGCAGCATGAACAAGCTGCCTTTCTCTCACACCAATACACCCACCCTGTCAGTAGAGTATGCTTTAACTTCATTGTTCCTGGTGGGAAAAAATTTCTTCAGTAACAAAGTACCAAAGAAAAAGAAAAACCTGCCACAACACATACGGACCTGGTAGTGGGGCATTCTCTGGCTCAGTGCTGGTGAACCAAAGGTTCCAGTCTCGGAGATACTGTTCAAAGGAGGCCATGATGCCATGGAAGTTGGGCAGCTTATCCAGCTCTGTGATGTTGTCCCAACTGGAGTCTGCCAGCCAACTGGTACAGGGGTTGTCCATCTGATCCTCCTTATCAAGTACCTAGAAACACACTCATCAATTAATCAATAATTCATCAGTGTATCAATAAGACCAGCAACCCAACAACACATCAATCATACAGTATCAGGCCTGTGCCTGGGGTATTAAGAAATATAGAATTAAGAATTAACTTAATATCCCAGGGAGGGGAAGCATAACTTCTATGTGGCTCAGCATTTAAATACACAGAGGAATGTCTTTTGTGGCATTAAGTGTATGCCAAGCCTTTGAAAAGAAAATGTTTGTCCTGTTGGATAATCTTAAATCCAATAAGGCAAAAACACGATGTTTGTGTGCATTCTGTGTTTTTTCTTACGAGTCCTCCTCGGAGGAAGAAGCTGTACTCATCCGTGTTGAGTTTGCCAGCCACCTCCAGGATTTTGGCACACATCTGGAAGCTGAAGAGCAGCTTGTGTACCTCAAACAGACCACGACACGTGTACCTGCAGAGGATAACACAGCGAGTTAGCTAGAGTAACCCCACAGACATAGTGTATCTTTCTGATTGATCATATCAGAAACGTATAATTGTATAATTCACTTGATAAGTGAACTGATAAGTTATGCCATAAACGTCTTTATCAAGGACACAGTTGCTTGCTTCTGTAGCATTAGTATGTACAGTATGTCTCAGTCCACACTAAGGTTTGAGGTATAGTATACCTTGTGTTTTTTAACCTCAGTCAAACACCTTACATGCAGAATAACCACAAAAGAGCTCTTTTTCACTTCAATACTTGGAAGGGCTCCAGCAGCTGGCTCAGGAAGTAGAATGGGTTTGTCCACTAATAGCAGGGTTTGCAGTTCTATCCCTGGCTCCTCCTGTCCACATGTCAAAGTGTCCTTGAGCAAGACACTGAACCCCAAGTTGGTCCTGGTGGGAACGCCAGAGCCTTGTATCGCAGCTCCACCATGTGTGTGAGTGAATGGGTGAATGAGTGCCAAATTGTAAAGCGCATTGTCCATCGAGGTAGAAAAAAGCTATCTAAGTGCAGTCCATCCATTTATCATTTTATACAGCTTATTTATACATCATAAAAAGGCCCTTTCTTTGTCCATACAACAGACATGATTTATGAAAAGGGCCTCTCTTGATGCATCCTTGCTTACTTGTATACTGCGTATGTGTGGTAGTCGTTGAGGTTGGTAATCCTTTCCTCCAGCTTGTGGCTGCGCTTGCTCTTTTCTATGCTGTGGTTGAACAGGTTAATGTAGGCATCCAGTGAAAACTGGTACATTGGGTCAATGCGTCCCATGTCGTTTAAGATGAAGAAGAGAATGGAGGCTCGCTGGGCACATGGACGGTAGGCCTGTTAAGAGAGAGCATTTTAACATTTTTGCATACACATACTGTATGCACAAACTGCAAATGAACCATTTTCATTATCAATTACTCGTTAAATATGTCATCTAAATCAATCAAATGCCCATCACAACTTCCCAGAAACCCCATGGCTTATAATTGCTTATTTTGTCTTACTAAACCCTAAATGTATTCAATTTATCAGAAGACTCAAATCCCCAATCCCTTCATCCATACACCTGACCTCTCTAGCAGAGTCGATCTTAATCTCGGTCTGTTCACTGCTCTCCAGCTGCTCTGAAACCTCGGTGGCTGTCACTTTGGATGTCTGCAGGGTGTTCACCAGCTGCACATCGTCCAGCAGTGAGCCAGTCGCCTCATTCAGCAGCCTGGTAGAGTAGACACACACACATATACAACATAAAAAAACCTATATACATAAATCCAACAAAACACTGCCATACTGCCTTCATCTCTTCCCAGGAGATTCAACAACTTAGCCTCTAAGAACAACAGCCGTTCACAAATGGCCTCAGGTGACTCCAACGACTGTGGTTATAACACAATAGAGCACTAACGAAGTCGAAACCATCGTTATATCACAGGCCGATTTTTCTAAAAGCTTTTTTTATTGGTGCTTAATACAGAAGTGAAAACCACACAAACATGGACGCCAGAGACCAGATGTAACANGTGATACTGACCTCAATATCAGCCAAAACAACCTAAACAAATGTATGTAAAATATTCACATTTCTTATATGTTTTATACAGCTAAAACCACCTGGGGTCAATTGACCCCAAAGAACACTGATGCATACAAAATGTGTACAGGACATTGAAAACATATCATCATGTTATCTCAAGGAAATTGACTAGCTGGTGTGGAGATCTGGGTATTTAAATACCCAGATCTCCACACCAGCTGGTGTTTGACCTAGCCTGGTCAAACAAGCACGAACTGATGAAGCCTCTTGGATGAGAGGTGAAACGTCTTCACAGACAAAACCAAAAATCCAGTTGCGTTCGATTCAATTTCCTTGAGATAATTATGACCTGGATGAATGAGAATATTCACAGGCATATCATCATGTTAATTTTATGTTTACCCAGTTGTCCCCATTAAAGTAGGAAAAGTCATTAAATTTGAACCAAAAAAATTAGATCATGTCAATAATTAATTTAGAGACGTTAAACGCTGAATGGGGTCAAATTGACCCCACAGATAATGGGAGGGGTAATTTGACCTGTCACGTGACACCTGAACTGTCAACTGACACGTTATGTGACACCTGAACTGTCACCTGACATGTCACATGACACCTGAACTGTCACCTGACACGTTACATGACACCTGAACTGCAACCTGCCACTTGACCTGTCACGTGACACCTGAACTGTCAACTGACACGTTATGTGACACCTGAACTGTCACTGGAGCCAGCACCTGCCACCTTACCTGTGACCTGCCACCTGACGTGTCACAAAACACCT
>NTHP01001089.1:41474-63958 GCA_003416845.1 Oplegnathus fasciatus | reverse complement strand
TCTGTGCTTTCTGTTCCTGTTTATGGTCTTGCCTTTACTAGGTCTTGTATTGCCATCCAAATCATTCCTCCCATGAATACAAGACAAGCCACCTTCCAACATGCTTATACACACACATTTAGTAACCACTCATCCATTCTTTCCCATTATCCATTCTTTCCGCACCATGGTGTATACTACATATAATAATATGTATATATCTATATATCTATTCTATGTTATATATTAGTTTGCATCAAACTCTGCACGGCCAGTGACTTTAGTTTTATTTACAGCTTTAGTAGTATTTTAGTGAAAGTGCCAAAAAGAAATTTATGTTTCACAATAGTTTCCTGAACTTTTACTTATTTTCTAGCTTTAATCAATATTAACTAGGTTTTTTAGAGAAGAGACATTCTGATTTTCCTCACCTGGGCGGAGTCCTGCATTCAGACACATTCATAATTTGCAGAAATTTNCAACCCCCCCCCCTGGGCACAGCCTGGCATATCTCTGATTCCTGTATGTTTGGGGATTCTCCACTCTGAGGCAGTTTAGACTGGTTTTGTGACACAGTTACTTATCAGTTTCTCAGAGACCATATTTTTTTAAAACTTTAGGATCTTTTTATGTTGCATGCTAAAACATAATCTTCACACTTTATATGTTGGGTATACATTCAATCTGGTACTTTTGATTATTTGTTTATGATCTAAGCTCTTAAGCAAACCATAGTTTTGCTTCAACATTGGCCACCTTGGAATTATAAGGTTCCATTTGCGTTCTGAGTGGTTTTGAGATATTGAGCTTCAAGATTTTGCAATCCAAATAGCAAACATGATATGTGAAACAAGTCTCTTTCATACATGAAAATGACAGACACCCTATATGTATTCTAAATGTACAATATCAAAATTCTATCAAATTTGTAAATGGGTTGTTTTGGAACAGGTCAAATGCAGATGGAACCTTCTAATCCTAAGAACTCACTTTCTGCCTGGAGTTATAAGGTTATATCTTGCAAAACATGAAAAGAAGCAATGATTTTCAACGAACACAAACAGTTTACTCATAATTTGTTTTAAAACATAAAATTAGTTTTGTAACAGAGTGTCTACATGTATGAGAAAAATAAATGTAATGCTTTCTATGACATCTTTATGACATTTCTTATTTTAGGACAAATCATCTTTTTCTCATTCAAAAAAGCACTGCAGGTTAAGTATAAAGGTCAGTGCTAAATATTTTGTCTGGTGCAGAGGTCAGTTTTAGGTAGGAATATGGTTATTAAACACATTATTCCAGGAACCATTAGTTTAAGATTCCTTTGGGTTAGACAGCAAGCAGCTACTAGAATAAATCTAGTGTGTGTTTATGTTGTAATTAATTCAATTCAAATTTATTTGTATAGCACCATATCATACAAAAGCAGTTCAGAGTGCTTTACATAAAAACAAAACAGCAAAAACATACAAATAAACAGAGATCTATGCATACATACACATAAAAATACATATACACACTGTATAAATACGGTGTCTTCTGAACTGCAGGACATGTTTTCATGTTTCACCAAGTTTTATAAACCTAGACATTGCAAAATTTTTCACTGACTATATACAATTCAAATATTTCTACTAACAATGTAAAATTGAACATTTCATCTCACTTAATTTCACTTCTCACTCATCATGTTGGCAGACTCTGGGCCCTAGGCTTGGCTCACTTTTTCAACAAAGCACTATAATACTGTTGATCTGCTAGTGGCATGAATTTAAACTTGGCCTCTGAGATGATGCTCTGTTTGGGGAGTACCCTTGGTTTGGGTAAGATGGATGTAGGTGCCAGGATTCTCATGTGTTTGCTTGGTCCTCTTAGGTCTACCTTAACTGGAGGCTGTGCATGTGATTTTGTGTCATGAACAGTATATGGACACTGACAAAACACAAGCTTAGACACTTCAGAAAATGGTACCTGTTTGTACTGAAACAGCTTGAAACATGCCTGAAAGTCACGGAAATCTGTATTCTTCATCTGTATGACTTTATACGGGTTGTTCCTGTTCACCTTGAGTAAAACATGCAAGAAAGACAGTGTTGAATAGAATTCAGATACTGCCATCGCCTTTTCAATATGACTGTACATGTTTTCTATCTCTTGTACTGCGGAGTGGCCTGGAGTACTTCATTGTTATCTTTTTTATTTTAGGATGCATCAAGGAGTCTGCCATAGCAAAAGCTATTATAGAGTTTCTGTTCTGAGGCACACAGCTGTCACTCCATGTTATTATCTCAGTGGCATCTGGATGATCATATACAACCTGTTCTTGTATTTTCATCACTGCACTTGCAATATAATTTGCTCCCCTCCCTGACATCGTCTCTGCCCACAAAGCACAAAAGCCCTTCTTAGTTTGTGAACTATGAGCAGTAAGGTTATACAAGTTAAGTTTCCGCTTGTAGAAAAATTAGCTAATTCCAGCTTGTGGACATGAGATAACATTCTGTAGGTAAAAAAAGACTGTTAGTATCTTTATCCTCTGTCTTTTTGCCGCTCTTGGCACATTGCTGTCTTGTCAGCCATATGCTTTGTTTGTATGTCTACATCACTTTGGCTTACCAAGTTTTGCTTTACAGCAGTCTCATATGTTTCACAGTGATCACACTGATCTTTTATGGGCATGAAAGCTTAGGTTGAACTCTGTTAAATATGAATTGATAATAAGATTCTTTCACAGGTGTATTTCCATTCTCACTGCATTTAAGTCTGTAGAGATCATACATCCTTGAAACATTGAGTGTTGGCTCAAGGTACTGCCTTTCTGCGCTGGTAAGACAGTAATGTGACTCAACAACAGGAAAAGAACTGATGTGTGCCTTAACCTGCTCTTTCTGATTTACATCTATGTATTTTTTTGCATGCTTCCTCCTTGCATCTGATTTTGGCATGCAAGTTGTCTGATATTTCTTCATGTGTGTGTTATACACTAGTTTCTGGCTGATGGCAAGTGTGCCCAGATAAAACTGCTTACAGACTCTCACTTTTTCACCCTTTGTGTTGAGATAGTACTGAAATGAGTAGGTACACTTTCTTTGTGGTTCATCACAGGTTTGTCTTTATTTTGCTAGTCATATTTCCTGTCTTGATTCAACTGGTAGAACTGTGTAAAGCATTTCTCCCTTTCAGCTGGGGTTACTTTGTTTGCACATTTGTATTTACATGACGTGGTACAGTTCTTCAAAGTTTTCACTTGTTTGGCTGAAACCTTTTTATTTGCAGAGTGGACATGTTCCTTGCCCCCCGATAAAGTTTCTTCCGGGTACATGCTTTCCATGTTGATGGATTTGAAACACTTCACCTGTTTTTCCTCCTTTTATGAGTAGCCCCCTGCTCCTCAATTTGTGAACTGGCAGGTGTGGCCGCTGGCTCCACTGGTGTGGCCGCTGGCTCCTCTGGTGGGGCCTCTGGTAGGCTATGTCTGGCAAGACCCATGGCCCTACTGCCCCTCCTTCTGCTGCCTCTAGCTTGTCACCGGCCTGGAGAAAAAGAATACATTATTTTATCATTATTAATGTAAAAAATGAGATTTATTCCAGATCTCATTAAAATGTACTACGATGTATTTAAATAGGCATGCAGTTAAGTGCAAATTTTCAAGTCTTTAACCTTTATTCCAGTCACAGGGAATGTCGTGCAGTGGGGGTTATGTTTCCGTCTTGATCAATCCAGTGCGCCATACCGTAGAGCTTCACAACTACAGCTCAATACAAGTACACAGGATGGATCAAGACGAAAACATAACCTCCATCTTATGACTTTGTCTGTGACTGGAACAAAGGAAATGACTTCAAAACCCCAAACCTATCCTTTAGTGCTTGCCTCTTAATGATAGCATTAGCCGCCAGACTAATATTAGGAAGCTAGCGTTAGCTGGCTAGCATGGTAGCTAACAATGAAAATAAACTCCTCAGCAAGATCTCAAATGCTTAGAAAAAGACTGAACTTGCCTGGCATTTGTACTGCTGTCCTTCACGAGATCATCAATAAAATCCTCAGTCTTGAGGTTTCTTATAAACCTCGCGTTGCGTGACATTTCTCATCTCCACCTTGTCCTCTCTGCTCCTTTCATCGCTTTCACTGAGCAGTGTGGCGACATGACAAAGAAGCAGAACCTGATTGGTCTGCTTGTGTGCATCTGAAGTGCTGAATGGCTCACAAGTAGAACTCAACCTTATAGAACCAAGTTAGAGTTTGACTTTGGAGATAGAACCTTTTTGTTTTCTAAATAAAAAGTCCAAAAATGCACACAACTTAAAAAAACACCTCACATGTCACAATTGTGTAGTACATGGTCCACTGTGGCTGTTAGGTATTAGGACCACCATGTGTGCTGAAGTCTTCTGATAACCTCCCCCCTCGCGCAATGGTCAGGACCATGTGCATTCCTTATCAAAACCTGTAACAGCGTGTTGTTTATTAAGCAGCGATGATGTGAAGATGTGTTGAAGAGATTTCCGCTGACACCGACTTACTTGTATAAAAAGGTTTATTACAAAAAGCACAGCATCAAAACAAGCACCGCGGACTGCCTGTGAGAGGATCTGGAGCCAAAAAGTTCACTCTGAAGAAACGACTTGGTCTGCCCAGTTATATAGGGTAGTTGTTATTGAAAAGATGAGGTAAGCTATAGACCAAGACAGTCCCATTTATCAAAATCTGAGGGAGAAAATGACAGGAAGAACGAGAGGGACTGAGAGGCCCACTTCCTTATTAAATATGACCTTTCGACCTATACCACTAATTCAAACCATATGGAACACCAGATACCACAAGCGCAAGAGGAGCAAGAAAATGACCAGCAGGGCCCCTCCACAATCCTGCATGTGGGCCATCTGGTTGTCTGAGCGCTCCCCTTTTTGTCCATACACCTATCTCGTACACACTGGCTGCTGCCTGAGCCTGAATGAGTGAAGCTATGTCTGTGTCTGGGCCCGGATCTTCTGCTATTACTACTGGCAGAACTAATGAACCTATAGCTGCCTGCCTTGCTAAGTCATGTGCAAAGTTGTTGCCCTTGGCAACCAAAGTGTTTGTTTTTTGGTCAGCTGGGCATTTGATGATTGCTAACGCCGCAGATAAGTGAATGGCTTCCAACAAGTGTGCAATTGCTGCCCCATGTGCATATATGCATATTCAGAGTCATATGCATATGCAGAGTCAGTGTAGATGTTAACTATTTTATCTGCTGCCAATTTACAGGCTGCAGTCAGTGCTTTGATTTCTGCCAATTGCGCTGAACAGGGCTGATCAAGGCTTGTTACCTGTACCTGAGAAAATGTTTGTCCATCAGCATCAAGCTGTGTTATGCCATAACCTGCATGATTACCCTTCTCATTCCTGAAACAGGAGCCATCAACCAACAGTGTGAGGTCTGCATTTATTGGCTCACTATGCATGTCTGCTCGTGGTTTAGTGAATGCTTCAGTTTGTTTTGTGCAGTCATGGGGAGCCCCTCTGATGGCAAAACCATCCTTGTTGCTGGATTAATTGTGGAGAAACTCTGGATGTGGAGTTCAGGCGCTGCCAAAATGACTTCATACCCTGTTTTCCTGGGCTGATTTAAAACAATCTTAGGACTGGTCAACAGTGCATGTAACTGATGGTACATGTACAACGTTACTGGATGTCCCATGTTCAAAGTTGAGGCTTTCTGATGTCGCAAATGTTGCAGCTGCCAGCCCCTGATAGCAGGGTGACAGGCCATGTTCTACTGCATCCAATTTGGTGCTGTAGTAGGCCAATGGTTGTTTTACTGTGGGAGTGTCTTGCATCAGCACTGCACTAGCATACCCTGCACGTTCTGCTACTTACAGGTGAAATGGCTTGTTGTAATCAGGGGTGCCCAATGCAGGAGCTGTCTGCATATCTGATTTAAAGGCCTGAAAGGCTCCTTCAGCTTCCTCTGTCCATTGTAAGTGAGCTGAATTATTTGTCTGCCCAGCTGCCTTGATTAGTGCTCTCAGAGGTGCTGTTTTAAGAGCATAGTCACAAATCCACTATCTGCTGTACCCTGCTATGCCCAGGAAGGAGAGCACCTGCGTCACTGTCTGTGGTTTTGGAGCCTGAGCTACAGCCTGCACTTGTGTGGGTGCAGTAAATCTTTTATCACCACTCATTTTTCTGCCTAAGTATTCTACTTCTTGCTGGCAGAACTGTAACTTATCTTTACTGACCTTGTGACCTCCCTCTGCTAAAGCACGCAGCACAGTCAATGAGTCCCTTTGACAATGGCTCTTTGTGGGACTGAAGATACATAAGTCATCTACATACTGGATCAATGTACTGTCTATGCTCAAATGTTGTAGGTCCTCCATCAATACTCTGTTAAAGACTGATGGGCTTTCGCAGTATCCCTGCGCCATACGAGTATATGTATACTGTTGGCCTTCATATGTGAATGCAAAAAGATACTGAGAGTCAGGATGCAGGGGAACACTGAAAAATGCTGAACATAAATCAATTACTGTGTACCACCGGGTGGAACGTTGGAAAGCAGCGTATGTGGATCTGGTACCTCAGGTATTTCAGCCTGTACTACACCACTGACTATACGCAAATCATGTACCAATTGGTAGTCATTAGAATGTGGCTTTTTAATTGGACAGATGGGTGAGTTACATGGACTCTCAGTTTTTATCAACACTCCAGCTTTTACCAACCCTTCAATTGTGGGTTTTATTCCTGCCATTGCCTGTGGTGAAAGGGGATACTGTTTCTGATATGGCAACTTGACACCTGGTCTCAATGTGATTTTTACTGGTTGTGCTGATTTCACCAACCCTACATCAGTTTTGTGCTGTGACTATAGACAGTTTGGTACCTGCTGCAATAGAGTTTCCTGCTCTGGGCTGCTTGACAGTTGTGTAACTGGCCTGTCATCTAAAAACACACTTTCAGCTCTGCTCTGGTCTCCTGTTTTGTTTGCTATTCTGATGAACTGTTTGTCTGCAGAGATGTGGATGCTGGAGTTAGGTGTAGATGTCCATGTTTGCACTTGTAGTGCCTGTTTGATCATTGATCCCAGTTCGTGAGATTCGTGTCCTTTGCCATCATCACGGTGACATGTGGCACAGAGTTTTTGACTTGGAACCATTGTGACAGCTGATCTGGCAATCTGACAACTGCTGCCGCTCCTTGTGGTCCCACATAGATGTCTTCCGTAATGAGGTGGAAATGTCTGCTGTTTATTTGTTCATTCCAGCATTCTTCATAGTCCGTGTCCGACTGAGTCTCATCAAATTTCAGGGTGCAGTGAAGGGACAATGTAGGTTCTGAGACAACTGCACAACTGGCCGAGGTTTCCATTGCTCCCATTTATGTTGCAGCATTGATTCTTGGGGTGTCAGACGTACCCAGTACACCACTGGGTCCAACAAGGACATTTTTTGTGGGTCTTGTGTCAACAGAGGCATCATCATTTTCTGTGGGACTTGTGTCAGCAGAGGCATCATCTGCTGCGTGACATCTTGTGAATCTGGGAGGCTGATGTGGACTCCATCTTGTGCGCATGCTATGCTGGCTTTTAGTGCGCACAATATATCTCTTCCCATTAGATTGATAGTTCTTTCCTAGAGTCTTGACTGATGACTTTGAGAGGGGGAGATTAGAGTCTCTCTTTCCAATACAGGAGTATGTTGCACCTGTATCCACCATAAATGCATGTTCTTGTTTGTTGATGATCACTGGTATGGTGGGTTCTTCTTGAGGATGCACTGAGATGACTGGTAGCATCCCCTCACCCTCTGACTCCTCCAGGCATCCCTGTCCCTGCCAACCTGCTGCTGGGCCGACCCAGGGGTTAGTTGGGCAATCCCTTCTGTTGTGACCAGTTTAATGGCAACCCCAACACACACCAGGATTCTGCCAGCCTGTTTCCTGCGATTGTCCCTGTAAGCCTAGCCCCTGCATCTGTCCTCGTGAGCCTGACCCCTGCATCTGTCCTTGTGGGGGTTGTCCATAGTAGGCAAAGCGTGGTCTTTCTCTCCAAGCCCCTCTTTGGGCTTGGCCTCCTGTTCTCATTGGCCCCCCTTGGCCACGCTGTTGTCGTTCTTACTAATTGGTGGCCATGGATTATTTTGGTGTTGTGCTTGGGGGTTCTGAACAGGTCCCTCTGGCATATGAGGGGCAACTACACTTACTGTCGGAGGCTGCTGGGGTGCAGCTGCAGTTACCACTGGAGCTTGCACCTGTACTGGAGCTTGTGTCTTACCTTTGTCCTTATCTTTTTAGTTTTTGGACAGTTCTCACCTGTGGCTGTGTCAGCTTGTTGGCCAGCTGTTTGTTTTGCTCCTCTTGATTTTTCTTGTCTTTCCTGTGTTGTTCAACATGGTGCACTATATGTTCTTGAAATTTCTTCCAGGGCATCTTTATCAACCACACTACATTATCCAAGCATCTCTGTATCTCCGGTGGCATGCAGTCTCTATTGTGTTGTTTACATTCCATGTACTGCCAGTTTCTGCTTTCCACTTACGCTGGAATGCATGTAGGAATTTTGAAGGACATTCCTCCTCTCCCAGTCACTCTCCTTCTAACTTGGAGGGGTCCATCTTCTCTGGATACTGAGTCCGCATTTGTGCCCAGGTCCATGTCCTGTGGCCTCCAAAACTCACATGGTCTGATGAGTTTCCCATAACCACCATGTGCAGTCCTGCTGATGTGAATATTTCTTCTGTGATGTTTTTTCCTGCCAGATGCATTAACAGGGCCTTGATATCCCCGAAAGCTAGCCTCACACCTGCCGTGCTCTCTTCCAGGGCAGTGATCCATTTATCTGCTCCTTCTGTGAGCTCAGGCAGTCTTCCAGCCAGGCCCAGCATATCCATAAATGACCACGGCATGTACTGGGTGCCTCCTTGCTTAGCCAATAGGGGCAGTACAGTTATTCATTGATGCTTCTCAATCTTCTCATCATCACTATCAGACTGTACTTGGTATGTCTTGCCACTTCTGGTGCACCCCATTACCCTGCAGTGTAGTTCTTCATCTCGCTTCCGGGCTTCTTCCCATTCTTTGTGTGCAATTTCCCTCTTCAGTTGTGATTCTTTTATGGCTAATTGCGAATTCTCCAGGATCTCCTTAGTTTCGTTTTGTTTTCTTATTTTTTCAAGTGTCTTGCTTCTGTCTATTGCTGCTTCTTCACTGTCTAACCATAGCTGACCATGCACAAGTCTCATTGTCCCTTTAGTTCCTTTTTTCTGTCCTTCTTCTTCACTGTCCCTGTCTATAGCACTATCACTATCACCTTCCTCATCGGTGTTTTCAGCTTCTCTTTCTCTATCTCTGCGCTCAGATTATTGTGCTCTAGGTGTGGATGCAAATTGGGGTGTACATTTTGCCCATGATTCATTATATGCAGGTATGACTTGGGTTTAGAGCTCTTTTTTGTAACTTGTGCTCTTTCTTTGTTCACTATCTCCTGATATTTCATTCTGTCTTCCCTGTCTAGTGGATTACATCCTGCTTGTTTGGCCTGTTCCAGCAACCCCTTATAATCTCCCAATGGTTTCTCCTGGCTTTGACTCTCCTGTTCTCTTCCTTCCCTAAATGTCATCAAAACCTTTCCTTCCATTTCCATTTCCATTTCCCCAGCCAGCTCTACTTGATCTTCTGCTTCAGTATCCTCAGTGCAGCTTACGGGATATTGTCCCACTCTGAAGGGGTTAGCCGATCCTTTGAATGGGTTCTTACTTCCGGGGTATGGTGGAGGGTCTACTGGCCACGTTGGTGGATCAGGTCTTGGTCCTGTTAGTGTGTCATCAGGTCCTGCTTGTTTTACTTCTCTTTTTTCTTTGCTTTCCTCATTCGATATTTCTCTCATTGTTTTTATTGACTGTACATATGTGGCGCCCTCATCCATGAACCAGTCCAGTACTTCTTTCTCCTTGTGTCTTTTGCCTATCCTCTTCTTACTGTTAACAGATGTGTTGTAATGTTTGATATTGCCAGTCACCTCGTCACAACATGCAATGTAGAAGGTGCCCTCTAGAGGCCACTGTTGTGCTCCAGTTGTCCTTTTGTTCCACTTTTTCATGCACTCTAACATCTGCTTTTTGTGCTCTGGGTGTCTTTTGATGATTAATTGCACTGGAGTAGTAACTCCCCCATCTTTACTTTTCTTTCCCATTCTTCCTACCTGTATTCCCAAGTATCCCTGTTTTGTACTAGGGGCCCTAGGTATCTCAGGCTGGCAGTCTAATTCTCTTCACACTAGGATTTTTCCTGCTGTTATTCCAACTTTATATTTCCTTCTAGGGTCAGAGTCGATAGTCGAACAGTAATCGCTCAGAGCCTCCCTCAGATCCTTGTGTTCTGATAATATCACTCCACTTTCCTGTCTCCCTCCTCACTCTTCTGGGAACCACACTAATGCACAATCGAGGATTGACCAATGGTCTGTCTATCTGATGACCTTCAGGCACACCAAAGAAAGGATTAAGTGGAATTGTAGCTACTCCCTCTGGGTCATGGCAGAGAAGCTCCAATATTTGAGCCAAAGTGTTAGTTGTCCACAACCTCTGTAAGAATGGCACCCACAAAATGTTTGGAAAAATCAGTTTGTACTTGTTCCAGATGAATCCATTTAGTAATCTGCCAAAGTTTTAAATTAATCAGCTGTGAATCCTGGTGACACTCTACACCACTCTGATCAATGTATGTTCTTTCCAACCAGAAATGAGTTCTAATTCCTTGAGTCTCTATATCATCAATTTAGCTTCCATCAGCCACCATATTACAGCTGCCCATTAACAGCACAAATATCACTGTAAAAAATACCCCAAAATAGCCAATTGCCTGTATCTGTCTGCAAACTCAATCTCACTTCTGCTTGATTAAAATATGCTTCACCTGAGATAGATTGGCGCATTCCTGATTGATCAACAATCAAAAACACTGAAGTCGCTGAGAGTTTGATTAATTATGAATTAAATGTACAACACACTTTTGCCCACTTGAGGGCCCCAGTACAAAAATAAACTTTTACTATTACTTAGAACTTGACTTGTCTGAGTGACCTTTACCTCAGATTCTTGCGAGCAGTAGGGTAAGTATCTAAACATGCACAGTGTTCCCTAAGCCAGGCCACCACGGTCCATCCCATGTGATAAAGGTGTTTACAAAGTAAGCTTCTCAGCTCACAGCAAAATGTATCTGGACATGTGCAGAGTGTTCCTTCAGCAAGGCCACCACTGCCTGTTTCATGCAATAAAAATGTTACAAAGTAAGCTCCTCAGCTTTACACAGCAAAATGACCGTGGCTATTTTGCAACTTGCTTGTGCGTTGTTTTCTTGATCACGACTCGACATTTTCTTTGATTAAGAGTAGCACATCTTGGGACATGTACACAGTGTACCTTGATAAAACAAAAATCAGTATATCCGAATTTGTCAACACTTTCTTTTGATTAAGGCAAACTCACATCAGGACTGTTCCTCCCTGTCCAAGCTCTCCATTTTTCTACAATACAATTTGTGATCCAAGCCAACAGACACGACTCTTTAGACATTCACTCCGATTGCTAGTGCACACAATCAGTACTCCTGTTTTTCTCTTCTTTTGCGCTCTCAGGCGGAGACAGATGATAATACAGATCTGTCCACAGTGTCTACATTCTAGCAATGCCAATGATCTCTTGCATTTTATGTAAGGTTTTCTGACAAAGTGTTCAAACAGGGTCGATGGTATTCTGTCCAAACTATATATACATTTAATAGGATAACCCTCTTTTGATGAAATTAGTTCATTCTCAGCCTTCTTGCTGTTAGTTTTCCAAATCATACAACTGCCTATGCAGACCCTGATAATATCTATTATTTCACTAATCCAGCTCCTACTCCTGCTCCGCCCTAGTTGTGGTTCTTTTAAAAGTACCTCTGCATCAAATTCTAATCTAACACTAATTTTTATTACGTGCACTCTACCTATTATATAATCTCTTTTATTCACTATTATCTTAGTTTTATGACTCCAAATTGTACCTGGTGCTTTTTGCCATTTTTTTCTTTCTAATGCCCAATTTGTCAGCTGATTTAACACATATGACTCACTCATCCACACATCTCAGCTATAGCTTTCCAGTAGCGCACGTATTTTTCTCACTTCACACTTAATGTCACTCTCACACACCCTTGCCGGCTGTCACTGTCCTTCAGGCTTCTCAGTGACTTTTTCAACTTTTGGATTACCTGTCCATTCAGACCTCCTCTGACACACTTCCTCAACACAGGGGAGTGGTAGCCACAGGTTTTAACTCATTAGTGCCTGTCCGTACAGACCTTTTCTGATGCACTTCCTCAACACAGAAAAGCAGTAGCCACAGGTCTTTAACTCATTAGTGCCTGTCTGTACAGACCTTTTTTGATGCTCTTCCTCAACACAGAAAAGCGGTAGCCACAGGTCTTCAACTTATTAGTATCTGCCCGTACAGACCTCCTCTGATACACTTCCTCAACACAGGGGAGCGGTAGCCACAGGACTTTTTATAATGCTTGCCCATTCAGTCCTGCAATGAATCACTCAACAAAGCAGCGGTAGTCACAAGACTTTAACTCATACTTGTATACTCATAGTGCCTGCAGGGCTTATGCTCATACTCATATCCTTCAATTTCTGTCATGGTCCGTGGCCGTACCCGTGCTTATTCCCAGTGTTTCCCCCTCCCTGTGTTCCTTGTGATCCCGTTTGTCTCTCTTGTGGTGTTCTGTGTTGTCTGTCATGTCTCGTTCCTTGCACTAGTCTTGTCTGTTTTCAGTTTAGTCATACACATTTCCTGTTTTATTTTGTAGACTTATTTCTCCTCTCATGTCAGACACTTCACTTCCTGCCCTTGTGTGTTTCCCACCTGTTTTGATTACCTGCTCCACCTCTATTAGTTTCACATGTCCCTGGTTTGTCCACTCACCTGTCTCCACTCTCCCATCAGCTCCACACTATATAGTCCCCTTCCTTTGTTCTTTGTCAGTCATCTGTGTACATCCCTGTGTTTCGTCCTTGTGTTCTGATGGACGCTGTTCCTGCGTGTTTCCCGTGTTCCTGATCCTGCCTGTTCTGTCTACCTGCCAGTAAGCATTAAAATAATCATTCTTCTGCACCTGCTCTGCCTCTGTGTCCTGTGTTGGGGTCCATCCTGTTATCCACCCGTGACAGTACGAACTGACCTCACATGGACCCAGCGGACACCTACCTTTTCAGCCTGCCTTACACCTGGGATGACTTCGGAGTGACAAAAGAGGACTATCTGAATGAGGAGCCCAACTTCTTCAAGATACTCACCATCTCTTGAAAAAGCTTGGCATTCAACAGATGGAAGCGGCATTCCACCACTCCAGCCTCCTCTGCACCCAAGCTTCCGCCCCAGGTTTCCAGCCTCCAGTCTGCTCCTCGGTCTGCTAGCCTGCAACCAGCTAGCAACCAGCCCGCTAGCAGCCACCAGCTCCAGAGCTGCAGCAGCCACCAGCTCCCAGAGCTGCAGCAGCCACCAGCTGCAGAGCTGCAGCAGCCACCAGCTCCAGAGCTGCAGCAGCCACCAGTTCCTGAGCTACAGCTGTCTCCTGTTCCTGTGCTGCAGCAATCCACTAAGCCTGAGCTGCAGCAGCCTCCTGTTTCGGAGCTGCAGCTGTCTCCTGTTCCTGTGCTGCAACACTCCGCTGTTCCTGTGCAGCAGCAATCCGCTGTTCCTGTGCAGCAGCAATCCGCTGTTCCTGTGCTGCAGCAATCCACTGTTCCTGTGCTGCCGTCACCAGTTCCCGAGCTACAGCAATCCACTGTTCCTGTGCTGCCGTCACCAGTTCCCGAGCTACAGCAGCCCCGTCTCTGAGCTGCAGCTGTCTCCTGTTCCTGTGCCGCAGCAATCCACTAAGCCTGAGCTGCAGCAGCCACCAGCTCCAGAGCTGCAGCTGTCTCCTGCTCCTGTGCTGTAGCAGTCCACTAAGCCTGAGCTGCAGCAGCTACCAGTTCCTGTGCTGCAGCAATCCACTAAGCCTGAGCTGCAGCAGCTACCAGTTCCTGAGCTGCAGCTGTCTCCTGTTCCTGTGCTGCAGCAATCCACTAAGCCTGAGCTGCAGCAGCCTCCTGTTTCTGAGCGGCAGCAGTCTCTTCAGACTGTGCTTCAGCAGCCTCCAGTTTCCCTGGCTCCACCGACCTTCTGCTCAGCCTCCTGTCGCCGGCCTCCAGTCCTGCTGTCCTGTGGCAGACCTCCAGTCCTGCTACCCTGTTGCAGGTTGGCCTCCGGAAGGGTTCCGCCTTCGCCGCCGGCCTCCCGAGGGGTTCCGCCTTCGCCGCCCTCCTGCACACCCACCTGAGGCTCCTGGGCTCCGTCTCCACCCTGCCCCTAGGCCGCCCACCTGAGGTCCTGGGCTCTGTCTCTGCTCCGCCCCCAGGCCGCCCGCTGAACTCTCTTATTTAGCTTTTAGGTTCTTTAGAGGAGAAGCCACATACTGTCTGTAACCAGGGTGGGCACACACTGTGGTCAGATACAACCGGTATTAGCAGACTTTCAGAAAGCGGCTCTGCTTACCTTGTTTTTGAGGCCCTCTCCTGGCTGGTGGCTCTCCAACTTATTGTGGTGGAAAAATCGCAGAGGTGGGCCAGATGTCCTGAGGATCAAAGAGTCAAAAGAGTTCAATATGAAATAGGTTTACTGACAAATCAACAAGTACAGTGAAACCGAGCTGGTCCATGGAGCAGCTGCTCATCTAACGCATGAATCTCACTTTTATAGTTTCTCTCTGCTCCTCCTATTGTGGGTCCAATACTGTGAACCTCCTAGTGACCTTGGCATACTTATGAGGTGCATTCCACAAATTTCTGACGAGACACAAATTTTTTCCAACGTATTCTTTTTTTGGGTGTGTCCCCTATATTCATCAAATAATGGTGTCGACTAAGGTCTGAACTTTCAAACTTCCCTAATCCAGTGGTGTCAATTGAGTTCATGACTTCTAGTCTGTGCACTAAGCTACCCATTTCCCTTTTATTCGAGACATCATTATTTCTCAAGGGTCAGTTATGCTGACAAAAAATAGACTTTAATGATTCAGAAATGTAGTACATACATATTCAACATATTGATTTTAGACTGATTTACATATCCAGAATTATTGACTTGTCGCGTTGTTGTGCAAGAAAGCTTCGTGAGTAAAAACACCTGTGTGACAGCTGATGTAAAACAAAGGATTGGCCTTAGGTTCGTTCTCAGTATAGCAGATACCGATCAGTTAAAAATGCCTTGACCGACCCTGATACCTAGTCTTTGAGATCAGATCAGGATATCCCTATGTTAAATGCTCTACCATGACAGCAAACAGGTAAGGAGACAGTGGGCACCTCTGCCGTGTGCCTCTTCCCAGGCAGTAGGGATCAGAAATCTGACTATTGGTTTTCACACATGCTTTTGGGGACTGATAAAGCAATTTGAGATATCAACATTGAGCCAAAATTGAAATGGCTTAATACCTCCACCAGGTAGCTCCATTCTACTCTGTCAAACGTCTTTTCTCTGCATCTATTGCTTCTACCACCATGGGAGAGTCGTCATGAGTATGTGAAATCACATTACAAAATCTCCAGAGGCTATCCGAGGATAACCTACTTTGCATGAACTCCGTCAGGTCTGGGCCACAATATTATGTTCCTGCAGTACAGGAGGCTACAGTTTCAGGACCACAAGGTTTATTCCACCCAAATATTACTTTCTGTCTTGCAATTCAACTTGGTTGCTAAGAGTTGCATGTTGGGCAATTTGTATGGAGGACGACAGAACCGCCTCAACGACTCCTGAGAGAGAGACAGAGACAGAGATGCAAGAAAACTGAATTGAAAATTATTAAGATAATTTAAACTTAATTAAAATGATAAAACAATGAGTATTAAACATTTACACTGAAGACAGCTACTGCTGACTTAATGTAGATGACAGACACAGATCATATCAACATGCTTTTATCATCTTTTGAAGTTCAATTAATGTGCTGGCTAGAATTAATTATCATAGTCATTAAGTCAACAATAAGACACCAGTTGGGCTTGCCAAAATTGTACTAGTTTCCTTAAACAAATAACGTCAAACAAATAGCCTAATAGTTCATTTTGCAGCAAGCTAACATAAGCTAACAAGATGATTTTTTGTAGTGCCTTTAAGACTATCATGGTTAGCTACTCACACTTCCACAACCTAACATTAACTTTGCTATCCAATTCAAGACAGCAGAATTGTTTTTAACGTTAAACAAATAACTCACACTCTTTTGTCATCCACCTTTTCCATAAAATGCAGTCCTTGGTCAGCCACTTCGCTAGGTGGCACTGCCACGAAAAACTAGGGTCCCAGAAATGCGGTCCTGAGGCTGCCGCCTCCTGTACTGCAGCTACATGATACTCGGTCTGGGTGTATTAGACCCTGTATAACTGTTTCTAGCCACTGTGCAAGCACCTTAGCAATTAGGCTCGTTCGAGATGAGCCAGGCCTACGATCACCGGCGATCGATGCACAATGCATGCCAATTAGTTTTATGTCCGACTTGATCCCGACTGGCTCTGACGTCATGCACATGTGGGCAAGGATAACCTCACGAGATCGAGGCAGCCACAGGTTTTAGAGCCAGGCACTGCAGTTGCTCTCCACCCTGCAAGACCCAGGGCATGATGGGGAATGCCTGGCTGTCACCTGATCAAAGAGCTGATTGGCTCTTAGTTTTGACCACAAACACCAAGTTTTGTAGAAAATCATAATTTTCTGTGTAGTTGTAATATTTAACGCTACATTGTAGGCTATTAGTCTCATGCTGCGCAATGAAGGTTTAATCTGTTAACAAACAGTGTGGTTGATAATAATAATAATAATAATAAAGGTTATTTATACAGCACTTATCAAAATGAGCAATTACAAAGTGCTTGACAAGGCAGACATAAAAAGAACAAAGGCTAGAATGCAATGCCAGATACACACACATTTCCATATATATATATATTCCATATATTACAAACAAATATGAATAACTCAACAAATAAAGATTATAAGTAAGCCTAATTACAACAAGATGACACCGATTGTCAGCCAGAGAAGTGGAACATGTTTAGTTCAAGAATTCCAACAATTGTGAAGTGACAGAAAACTTAAAAGAATAACAATTGTTTGGAACTGAGTCGAATGATGTCGATCACTGAATGACACACGTCTCGTAGTCATAATTGTTGCTTTTCCTACCCCGTGTGTAGCCTCTGTCTTTAGCTGGGGGAATGTTTGGACTATTAATTCAGTTGTTTAATTTCTTAAATTTAGGGTCATATGATTTTTAAGTGACAATGCCTTTACGTACATTTTCTATGTAGGCTATACTTATTCAATCAATATGACTTCCAAGGGCTAAAATCTCTTTCTCTGATTCTCTCCTCAATTATAATCATATTATTATTATTATTATTATTATTATTATTATTATATTAATTAAACAAAAAGTGAGGATAGACAAATGAAAAGTAGATTTATTGTTTTGGAAAAATCCACTTTGTATGACCTCAAAACCTTGAACCTAAAATGTATCATCAATTCATTATTTTTTAGATTTGCGAGATTAAATATTAAATGTCACAAACCACATCTCATATGCCCATTGAGATTAATACAGTGGACTTTATGTGCAAAGAAGCTATTATTCTCTGGCTACATCACATAACTAACTGCTAAAGAAAAATTATTCACACTTAGTTCAGTTCTGATAAATGTATTGGTTATTTATTGGACAACTGCAGAAAAGCATAAGAAATACATTCATGAAGGACATCATCAGCAAAACAGAAAAAATACAAAGCCTTAGACTAAATTGTAACAGTGGCCATATGCTCTGGTTCATTTTAAATATTTACATAAAACAAATCACCTTCTCCATTCATAGAAAAATAGGGGGATCTCTTCTGCTTCAACTTCATCAGCGATCAAGGACGTATCCGCAATTTCTTCAATCAGCTAAAGTGAACGTGGTCTGCAAACTACAGTTAGCCTACAGATGGATCTAACAGGATGTAAATATTTCTGTGACTTCCTGTATAATCTTTGAAGACTGCTGGAGACTGTCCAACTTGACTGCAGCTTTTTGTCACTGCCTCCTGCTGCTGCCGCCTGATTTCGTCCACCTTCCAGGCAAGGCGCAGGTCATCTCAAACAAGCCTATTATCTTATAATGAACTTTCAAAAGCGATACAGGTCTCATCGAGGCACAGAGAAGCGGATCCTTGTCTTTCTTTTTTTAAGAGGGTGATGATGGCCAGCGTAAGTGACTCAGGTAATTCGTTTTTTATAAGGGCTGACTCAAGCATGTTCTTAAGTGGATTCAAAATATTTGTTAGAAAGCGTCTGTAAAACTCAGTGGAGAAACCATCACTTCCAGGGGACTTCCCATTTTGTAACTTGAGCTTCTATCAGTATGAAATGTCTTTGTGTAAATCTATTTTGTCTGAATTTGATATCGTAGGGAAGCTACTCCATCTAAAAAGGAGTGTATACTCTCTATGTAACTAATATTCTCGGACTGATAGAGCTCTTGATAAAAAGATCTGAAAGTGGTATTTATGATCACAGGGTCCATTGTAATGCTTCCGTCGGTGCCTATCATACTATGTGTGGTGGGGAATGCTCTCCTAGTGCAAGTGAATACTTTATCATGTACAGTGTTAGTGAACGCAGCCCTAGGCCTGACTCCTCCCCAACCAGTTCCCTAATCAGGGCCAGCTTATATAAGGCACCTGTTGGCCTTTCATCACTCCTTTTTGGCTCCTGTCCTCTGTCTCTGCTGTGACTAATAGTGTTTGGTGTTGCAGGTATGTAGTTGAAGTGATCCCTTTACATGCACAAGTCAGCCATTTTACACTGCATACTCAGTTGACTGCCTTCTGTTTCAGCTTGATCTGACATGTTGAAACCCCCTTTGTTGTCCTGCCTACCTTTGAGCGATCCAGTGTGTAATGCCCCATAGGTGGTGAGTAGGGTCACGACGTTACAATGTATGTTAGTATGCAGCATGGTGAGCCTTAATCCCTGTTTTTCCCTTTTGTAGGTTCACCTGCTGCTGTTTTGCCACTATTGTTTTGCTCCTTATTGTTTTGTTTAGCCTTATGGTTTGTTTTCCTTGAGTTGTAATTATTTTGTCTATATTGGTAAACCAACTGGGTTGTTTATGATTCTCTTTGTATTAGTTTTCTTCCTTTCAGTGAAGCAGAGTGCCATATTGTTGGGAGGCTAGGCACCCATGGTGAGGCCCCTACACTTCATGCATGTGAGTAAAAGCACTGGGACACAAATGTAGCTTGCACCATTTTTGCTGTGTGGATTCTAGGTAAATTACATTCTGAGATGGTCTATATGAGCAATAGTTATCATAAAGTCAATCTTGAGCAAGAGTTATGCACTCCATATCTGACAGGCCTATATCAAATTTTCAATTAACGTTTTGGACAAAACCTAACAAATTGTTTCACGCAACAGCAGCAATGGGTAAGCATTCAAAGGAGTTCGAAGAGTAAACTGAAAAAACAGAAATTGGAAGCACAGCTTGCAAAAGAGAGAACTAAAACTGAGAAATATAAGAGGTTCCATAGCGCCAAGAAAGTGACTCTTACACGTGGGAATTAGGATGCAATGCTTTAGTGGGTCATCAAAAAGTGAATTCACCCATCAAAAGAGCTCTTCTTTCACATACATGCCTGAAGATATTGGAAGAAAATGCAAAAACAAAGAGAAGCAGTTGATGGCAAAAGTATTTACAAATGTGAGTGGAGAGTTGTGTAACTATCAATCTGTGTGTGTGTGTGTGTGTAATCACATTTGTAAATGTGTAAAATAAAAAAAAACTGCCTTTAGACTTTGCAAGTGTATTGATCTGTGAATGTGCAGAAAAATCTGTATATACGTACATATTAATGGCTGAGGAAAAAAGTGTTTTGCTCCAAGAGCTGGAAATACAGACAAATCATTGTTACACGATCACGTAGTCATCAGACAAATCCACACACATTTTCAAATCTCCACGCGCCTATGCAGATCTGTGCCACGGCAGAAGAGTAGCAAGTCGCGTGTAAAACAACTAATTCAATTAAGACTTTTCAGCCATTAATATCTATGTACATATTTACAGATTTGTTTACACATTCACAGATCTCAATACACTTGCAAATCTAAATACAGATTTGTAGATTTTTTTTTTTTTGCACATTTGCAAATCTGATTACGCACACACGGATTCTGAATACACATTTGCAGATTCCTGTACACATTCATAAATCTCAGTATGCATTTAGAGATTATTTTACACATTTAGAAATCGGATTACGCACACACGGATTGAGATACAGTTACAACTCTCCACTCACATTTGTAAGTAGTTTTGCTACAATAATAGCCCCACAGAAGGAGTCACTGGAAATGTCGTGAAGAAGTACAAGCTTGAAAAGCATGCCTTAACTGTTTTTGGCTACTCTAAGAAGAGAGCAAAGTATCCTGTGGGTCTTACCTATTGTGGGAGGAAGTGTGTCAGTCGAACTGAGATTAAAGAGGAAGTTGCATCCTTTTTTCTTCGAGATGTCAAATGATGACCAGGTGCAAACAAACAGTCACACGGCTAAAGAAAAAGATGCAGAAGAGGTTGCTTCCCGATATAATGAGGAACTTGCATAGGAAGTTTGTCTCTGAGCACCTTGGCCAAGTGTCTTACACCTCCTTTTTCCGTCTCAGACCCTTTTGGGTGGTAACCCCCTCTTCCTCTGACCATGATATGTGTCTATGCAAAAGACATGAAAACATGTTTTGCAGAACCATGGGTTACTGTCTTCAAGAAATATTGAGGAAATGTCTGAAACAACCATGTGTGATCCCACAGCCAAGGTCTGTGCTTATGGTGAGTGTAGGGAATGCCTCCACACTTGTCACCCAATGCTGAAAACTCCTGGGCAAGAGAACATTCGTTTATCTCAGTGGATGGCAGAGAAGATCATGAAGGATGAGAAAATGTCAATCACAGTAAAAAGGGAAATAACAACAAAGGACAACCTAAGCACAATAATTCCAGGAGAGGCTTCTCCATTTTAGGCACCATGTTTTCAACATTAAATGGCAGTTTGATGTGTACAGGGAGCTCAAGAGGAACCTTAAAGGCAATAAGTGCCTCTTGCGTGTGGATTTTTGTGAAAATTACTCATGCAAGTACGGTAAAGAAATCCAGTCTGTGCATTTTGGAGGCTCACACCAGCAGGCCAGTCTGCACACTGGAGTGCTCTACACCTCTATCACCCTCCAGAAGACACGACCCTGTGGCCATCTGGGCCCACCTTGATCCAATTCTAAAGGCAGTGAGAGAAAGACACCCTCAAGTCAGCCTACTTAATTTTTTTTAGTGACGGACCAGCAACGCAGTATCGACAAAAAGGAAATTTCTTCTATCTCTCAATGGAACCCTACAAGTATGTCTTCAAAGAAATAGCATGGAATTTCTTTGAGGCTAGCTATGGGAAGGGGGCACCAGACGGCGAGCGTGGGGCTCTCAAGAGGTCAGCAGACCAGATTGTGGCCCGTGGAGGAGACATCGTCTTATATGACAAACCAAAAAGTCTGAACACATCTGTCGAGCTGTTCTTCATCCCAGACAGGGATATTGAATCAAGAGCCTCTTCTCATGTCTCAGTTTGTACATCCTCGATTAGTTTCCTCGCCTTGCGTCTTAGTCCCTCCCACCAGAGATGCAAGCGGAGGAGGCGAGGAAGAGACATGAGGAGAGAGGAGTTGAGGCAACAGGCATCTAACAAAATGAGACATCTGTGCTTCAGAGCCGTCATGTTAAAGCAATGTCAATTAAATGACACGTGGCACAGCTGCATCATCTGCCCATTGTTTTGTTGAACTGCTGTATTTAATCTCTGTCAGATGAGCAGTGTTATAGGCTATAGGGCCTATTTTACTTGTAATTCAATTCACAACGTGGCATAATGTGACAAGAGTGGACGGCTGTCGTTGGCTACATTTTTATTTAACACAGACACACATGCCGATATTAAGGCGATTTAACTAATTTACTATCAAACTTAAGATGTTATAAAATAATCTGTAGAATCTGCGCTCTGCTGTACATTTAGAGATGTTTCTGGTGGAGCGTCATGTCCTCCTGGCTCCGCTGAGCCCCGTTAATCAGCACGAGTGAAGAGTGAATTTTAAATCCTTAATTGGGTACAAACCAGTTTGCCGTGTCTTTTCCATGGATCTGACACCCTGCATCTCTGTTCTCCGTATGCCTTCTCACCAAAACTTTGCTCTGCACTCCATAAGAGGAGCTAACGTTCTGGATATGATTTGGATTGTGATATTAAAGATAACAAACGGAACATGATGCTGTGATATTGTCGCACCAAGTACAGACACACAGACTTTTTAAAAGGGAGCTGTTATTTGAATAGAGAAGGCATT
>NTHP01001089.1:24901-41294 GCA_003416845.1 Oplegnathus fasciatus | reverse complement strand
CTATTAAATAGATTTTTTTTAATGTTTAAATATTCTAAATAAAATGTTCACACACTTCTATAAATTACCTCATAACCTGACAATCTCGAGACGATGGGACGATAATGAAAACAGAAATGATCGCAGAACCATATATATATATATATATATATATATACACGTACGTGTGCTGAAATTGATTTCCGGGTCACCGGCCGGAGGATACACAAAATAGAGAAATGAGAAAGGCCGAAAGCCTGTTTTGGTTATTGTTTTGGTCAGGAGAAGGGGGCTGGGAGTTGAATCTGATTGGCTGTCACAGAGTATTTTGAATGCAACAGTTAAGTGTATTAATGTTTTTGGGTTTTTTTCACTTCACTATAGGTACCTGCAATGGCTGCCACAAAAGGCACTATGAGAAGCCATCAGTTTGACATCCAGCCAGATGAAGTACAGAGACATTCATGCCTGTGTAAACGTAAGGAAGGTGTTTCGGACTGCCCCTGCTTTAAACTTCAGGAGGTCATTTTAGCTGATGTTCCTCTTTCATCTAATCAGTCCCCAGCATGCGTAAAGACACCAGATAACCCTATGAGACCATAAACAATTGAGTTAAAGCACATTGGAGAGTGTGCATCGTTAATTACGACAATGAAGGCTACCCAGGTGCCGCTTGCAACAAAAGCTAATATTGTCACGACCTCTCTTCCGTGACACCTGCCTGCTTGGTATGAGTGTGTTTGTGCTTGGTGTGTTTTTTGTCTGTCGGTCTACTCGTTCCCCTTCCCCCCTGGCCTCCTCTTTCACTCTCTCTCTACACACCTGTTCACCATCAACAATCTGCACACCTGCCGGTCATCAAGCCATCACCTCTGCACTACAAGAACGCGAATTTTGTGATGTTAGTCCATTGGTGATGACAGTGAATGCAGGAAAGATGTACAGAATATTTATAATATTTGCAGAGCTGCTAAGTCTCACGTTTTGACCGTGAGACTCACGCATATCAACCAGTTCACACGCTCACACACCACACCTTGTATTTCTCACGCTGAGAATCCCAAAATAAGTAAATCTATATTTCCTCTTATAACCTGTGTATGTGATGTAGTCTAGCGGGTTTGTGAGAGAGGTGAGTCTCTCCAGGTGTGTGAGAGAAGTACCTGCGTGGTGCCGCAGCCACAGAACAGTGCTTTATGCTATTAGTGGTAGTTAAGTTTCTTCAGTCAGCTCAGCCATAAAGTGATGAACTCAGGCTGCAGCATCACAGTTAATGAAAGGTTGTGTGTTGTGTTCGCTGCCACAGAAGAGAAATAAAAAGTCTCCCTTCATGCAATGTTACTACAGCGTCTAGTTACCAGCTACAAGCCAGGCTGAAGTCAATTAAAACAGCCTAAAACCAGAGGTCTCCTAACTACGGTTCAAAGCCACTGATCTGGAAAGGTAACGTGTACAATCACATTAATCACGAACTTGGACTTTGGTGGAGTAACAGAGTGATGAGTCTGTTGGTCAATAAACCATCTTACATTAGGTGACTGTGCACGTCATTCTTCAGCCCGGTGTCACTGCTTACCTGCCTTATCTGCTTGATAAATAAAAAATTGTTAAGTTAACTTGAACTGACTGGATTTTTGTGTGGGTTNTTTTTCATCTCTGTGGAGGAACAACAAAACTTTTTACTCTCTGTTTGACAGTCTATATCAAACTATATCAATCTCTGTAGAATCTCTATATCAAGCAGAGATTCTACATAAAAGCTGCTGCACCTTTGCACACATAACTTAAGTCAGCTTGTGGTTTTCAGTTCTCAAGACTGAAGATGGTGATGGGTGGGGGGGATCTGGTGTTTGAGCTGTGATAGGAAAGTTCTCACTCTTCATCTCCAGGGCTGCCAACATTGAAATTAAATCATGTAATGTGACTGAGAATTCAAGCTCCGTATGTTTGTGCAGGATGTTTGGCAAAAATAACATCTAAACCAGACTAATACAGCCATGCTAGCGGCTCTGTGAGGCTACGTAGACACAGCGGTGCTAACACCATGTTCAGAATCTTAAGAAAGTGGGGGTCGGGTCGGGTAGAGTAACAAACGCGCTGCATAGCAACGACAAACGCGTCTGCATTGATGAAGTGGATCCGATGATTGATCGCGGAACTCATTGACGCATTCCTTAACCCCATGCCCTATTAATGGGGCCCAATTTTCTTTTAGACTCTGTACTGAGGATGAAGTCATACATCCATTTGCATTGAAATTTTATGAATAAAACAATTTATCTTATTTGTCTGAATTTGTCTTGTTTTATCAGATTTTCCAATTGTTTTCATTTCTACTTGTGCTGGTCAATTGTGAACAATAGCTAATAGCTAATAGTCAAATTGCAGGAAACGGGTTTTTAAGTTGCAAAAATAATTGCGTGGGGGAGAGGTGCTGCCGCTGCGAAAAGCCGCAAAACTTTGGGTCGCTCTGCTCCCAAAACATGTAATCTCACTCTGAACTTTTGGTGAAACTTGGCAGCCCTGTATTTGATTGATAAAGCCAAGCTTCTCCAAAGTGGCAAATGAAAATTTCAAGTTTCCTTCATCAAAAGCTCTCTCTTTGTCCAGGGAAACTATGATGGTTTTTATTTCCTGGAGGGACAAGTAATGGATTACACTGCACAATCTGCATCTGTTACTTGATGAATGTCTTCTTTTAATGAAACGAGTTTGCTCTAGATGAATTACGGATGGGATAACTTTTTCTATTCTATGAAATATGGCCTTGTTGATCATCATCTCTCTCAACCCAGCTCGCCTCCATTGCAAAAGAAAATAAAAACATGAGAGAAACCATACTCAATTTACAATCACGCAGCATGAGAGACAACTTTGTTTTTTCCGGTATCCCTGAGCCAACACATGATGACAACCCAGAACAGTTGATACAGAGATTCATGACCATTCACCTCAAAATCTCCCCAGACACAGTGAAGGACATTACATTCCACTGAGCACACCGCATAAGAGCAAAAAAACCCTCAAACAAATGCCCATGGCCCATCATAGCAAAATTCGAACATTTCAAACAAAAACAATTGGTACAATGTCACAGCAGACACCTGAAAGGTATGGACTATGGACAGATGCAAAATAATACTCCCAATCAGGAAACGCAACATGCAAGAGTGATATCAGTCGATAAGATGTATATTGATGACTCTTTCGTGAAAAAAAAATAACCTCATGGCTATTCTAGTCTGGCTCTCTACCCCATGACCCCACTAATTCCTCTCTGTTCACTGAACTATGTTGACACTTATTTAAAATGCACCTTGGTTTCACCAGGCACCTGAAGTCTTAATTCTTTTTGTTTCCTCATTGGCCGTTTCTCTTTCAAAATGAATAGGCGGGAACATTTGTTACGTATGATTGAAATAGCTGATCAAAAGAATGAATATATATTTCAGATCATGACACTCGTGACTTGAGAATCATAAATTAGATGAGCTATCATCACATCCATTCAATGAGTGTTTGAGTGTAGCAATATTCAGCCACAGATTCTGTGCAGCATCTAAAGATGACCTCTGCACAGATTTCAAATTTAGCAATTTACAGTTTATTCGTTTAGCTCCCTCTTGCTTCATTGCATTTACAGAGCTAATTAAGCACCGTATGGTACTTTTCAACACATCATAAGCCATATACTAGGTTTTGACCTATGGTTCATGTGAATTTTTACATTTTATGTCCCTGTTTTTTTTCCTATCTTTTTTCTTTCTGTCTACTTTCTGCTTTCATTGTCTTCTCTTTATACCAGACCCCCTCATTCAAAACACACCCATGTACTCTATCTCTGAGAAAAAACATATCTACCCATTCTCACACGCGCACACACACACACACACACACATTTCACTCATAAAGAAGACCACTAAAGAATTTTCATTCTTTTCACTGAGTCACCACTCCTACTCTCGCATTGACTTCTTTTTAACCAGTAACTCAATTGTTTCAAAAATCTTAGACATACTAATACACCCCATCACCATTTGTGATCACACTCCTGTCTCCCTCATCTGGAATATCAACCATTCTCTCAAATCGTCCAACAGATGGTGATTTAATACATCCTTACTAGAAGACCCCAACTTGATAACTATATTAAAAGAGAGTGGGCATCCTTCTTAGAAATAAATGATTCACGGGAAATAGCGCCATCACTACTTTAAGAAATAGGGAAAGTAGTATTAAGAGGGAAAATCATATACTCCACACACAAGAAAAAGAAGGACAACAAACACGAAAAGTACTTAAAAGATTAAAGAACTAGAGAACATCAACGCAAATAATTCCACAGCACAAATCCAGAATGATTTACGAAAATACAATTTACAACTGAACGAACACTTAAAGAGAAAAACTCAATTCCTCACACAGAAACTCAGACATGAAAATTTTGAATACAATAATAAATCTCGAAAATACTTGGCCAACCAAATCAAGCATAATAAAGAAAAAACAACAATCCCAACCATTATGAACTCAGCAGGGAAGATCATGGAGACACCTGAGGAAATAAATAAGACCTACCAAGATTTTTATACCAACCTATACTTATCAATACATAAACCAAACCAAGAAGACATTGACACATTCCTAAGCAAAATTGACTTACCAAAACTTACTGAAGACCAAGCAAATGCACTTGAGAAACCGTTTACATTAACTGAATTACACAATACACTCAAACTCATGCCTAACAATAAATCACCAGGACCCGATGGCTTCCCTGCTCAGTTCTATAAACACTTTCAGAATACTCTAGCTCCCGTTTTCAACAGATTAACAGCTAAAGTTAAACAAAAACCAAAACTTCCCATAGACATGAATACTGCTACAATCTCTCTTCTACTTAAACCCAATAAAGACCACATCTCTTCATCAAGCTACCTCCTCCTATCTCTCATTAACACAGACACGAAAATCATTAGGAAAGCCCTAGCATCATGAATCGATAAAGTTACCCCATCTGTCGCCCCTCTCAGACCAAACTGGCTTTATTAAAGAGACTCATCTGACAACCTACGCAGACAATTTAACTTAATCCATTACACATCTCACACAAACTCACCAACAGCCATAGTCTCACTGGATACAGAAAATGCATTTGATAAAGGAACTTGGCAATTTTCACTTTTTATACACTGAAGAAATTTGGCTTTGGTGAATCATTTATCCACTGGGTGAGGGTTTTGTACACATCACCAATGGCCACGATCACCACTAATGGACTAATATCACAATGCTTCACTTTACACAGGGGTACTAGGCAAGGATGCCCCCTCTCCCCATCTTTATTCGCCATCTTCGTTGAACCACTTGCAGTAGCTCTCCGTCAAACAATAAACATCACAGGAATCAAAACAAAAAATACACACCATAAAATCTGCCTTTATGCAGACGACATTCTATTTTACCTACAAAATCCTTCCTCCTCATTACCCGAAACCATCCGTCTCATAAACACTTTCTCTAAAATGTCAGACTACACTATCAACTGGTCAGCCCTAATAGCTGGGATGTGGCAGTCCAAACACCACCTCTTTCCTTGCGCACTGGTAATATCACATATGTAGGAATCAACATTTCTCCCTGGCTGTCACAACCCACTTCTCAAAACAGTAGAGGACAACCTTCAACGTTGGATGAATCTACCAACATCCCTCATAGGCAGAATTACTACAATAAAAATGGCCATATTTCCCATGATAAACTACTTATTCTCAATGATCCCCATCAAGCCCCCACCATCCTGGTTCAAATCACTAGACTCTATCATCTCAAAATTCTACTGGAAAAACAAGACACCTAGAATCAAACTAGCCACTTTACAAAACACAAACCCAAGGAGGTCTGTAAGCACCAAACTTTCTCCATAACTTCACTGCCACCCACTTCAGTGCATTCACAAATGAACCTGAATCTCAATCAATCTGGTCTTAATGAACAGAAAACCACTAAACTTCTCATCATGGATTAATAAAGGTATCACACACCTCAAACATATCTTCCATAATAACACTCTGGTCTCATTAAACACAAACATACAACTCATACAGTATTCATAGAGTACACCACATGGGGAAAAGGATGTTTAAAATGGGTTTTATAGACTCTGAAATTTGTCCGCACTGCAAACAAAACACCACAGATAACTATATGCACGCCACATGGGACTGCACACCAATTAAACAATTTTGGCGGAATATCACTGACAACCTCTCTCTTCTCTTGGGCTCTTGGGCACATCCCACTATCCCCTCCACTTTGCTTACTAGGAGACGTATCCAACATCCACCTAAACAAAACATCCAGTAGAATACTCTCCATATCCCTAATCATCGCCAAGAACACTCATGAACTGGAAATCAAGGAACACAATCAATATTACACTTTGGAAGAATTTACTAATTGAATACATATCAATGGAAAAATGATCTGCCTCCATTAAAAAAACAAACCGCTGCTTTTGACATAATCTGGAATCCTTTCATCCACACCCTTAATTCTTCTTATTATTATTATTTTTCTTTTTTACACAGATTCCACTCATCACCTCCTTTCACCTGTCTACCAACCACAGTAAACATGCACACTGTCATTCACACACACTGCCATTACACATACACCGTGATCCGTACAGATCAAACATCACACATTCGCTCACACTCACAGGCATCACCAACATATACCCAACAAACATACACACATTCAGACTCCCCCGGCATGCTCCCTCCCTCTGTTTTTTTCCCTCCCTTTTTTAAAATTAATTAATTTATTCCTCCTTTCCTCTCTCTCTCTTCCCACTCTTTCCGTATAAACTGCTCCAGCGAACCATCGCTATTATTACTATGTGTACTGACTACTTACTTACATATTCATTTAATTTATCAAATATATTGTTATTATGGTTATTATTATCAATAATATTGTTGTCGTTGTCATCATTATTATCATCATGATTATTATTGTTACTGCTATTAATGTGTAATGTTTTTGATGATGGTGGTGGTGGTATTATTATCATTATTATTGTTATTGTCTTTATTATTTATTTATGTATTTTTAGAATTGTGATATTTCCATTACAATTATGATTATTATTACATTTTTTTTATTATTATTAATTTTATCATTATCAGTCTTACTATCATTATTGTTGTTATTATTTCTATTACTATTCTAGTAATGACACTTATTTTTCTCTTGGTATTACCAGTGATATTATTGTGATGATGATGATGATGATGATGATTATTATTATGGCTATTATTGTTGTTATTATTAGTAGTACCACCATTACTTTTGCGGGAAAAAAAACGTACATGTATACTGTATGTATGTAAATATCATTACTTGTGAATGCTCATCAGTCTGCCAAGTTTAAGGCCCTCAATTATCATGATTAATAAACAGAAGTTAAAAACCAAAATAGGGAAAATAATTTCAGACATTAATAAATTAACTTTATGGAGCAAAGGGCAGGATGAAAGGGGCTTTAGAATGTATTTGGACGTGGACCACATGCTGCTTTCCCTCAAGGCTGGAAACAGGAAATGTCATCAGTTGATTTCCCTTGGTTCAAAGCTTGCCCGCCTTCAACCTTTCATTAATTAAAAGAAAAGAAAATATCATAAACCAGTAAATTCTGCCTAGTTTGCCTCCCATGTGGAAGTCTACCAGCTGGTATTGATGGGCTTTTTTAAAAAATATTCTGAAGGTATCATTTGTGCCTCTGGAGAGGCAATAAGACTGGGTCTGTGAAAGCTTTCAGACAAGCCAATAAACTTAACAGACATCCAAAGAAGGGCATGTCGACATTAATGTCAGTTGTTTTTGACAGTGGTGTGATCCTAATGTACCAGATGTCAATTATCTTTCTTGTTGCTGTCCATATGTTTACCCTGAACAGAATGGGTAATCCACAGATGCAACACTCAATAGACTGTCTGCCAAAAAAGGTTTAGCTTCTACACAGCTGTGTCTGGAAACCACTGACTGCAAAACCTCACTGGATGATGGGATTTGGATTTATGCTTTATTTTCTGTTTTAAGGCTCAATGTTTAAGATTTTCAAATGTCTGACTTTGGCAACTCCTAGTGGTAGTATCCAAAAAGACATTTTGACCCAAACAAGATTACATTTGACATGGCAGCCATGGAGGACTTGTTAAAGTCACAACAGTGAAATGGTGAATCATTTCAGTTGATTCAGATGAATCTATGCTGACGCTACATCAGCAGTAACTGGTGATTTGAAAAATGCATTTTGGCTGATATCCTGTTTCATTCCGGGAAGGCTGGAACCTGTCCCAGTTAACTCCAGGAGAGGTGGAATTTATCTCAAACAAGCTAAATGCTGAACTGTGTCCTTCAGTCAGAACTTTAGATGTATTGCCAGATGTCTTGACCAAACAATGATGTACTCAAGGAGCACATCTTATCCAGAAAAAATCTTTAATCATTTCCTCTGCAAAAATACGGGATGATGAAACAAACTGTTTAAGGAAATATTTGTCAAAGCGACCCATTTGCAATACCTATGTCTCACTTTTCTCAGCATTACTCATTATTTAATGTTTCCAATTATTAGACCTCCCAGGAGCAAGTGTGTCAAGTGTGTCCATGCAGGATTCTGATATGGACAAAAAAGCACATTCCAATGAAACTGACAAGTAATAAAGACCACCAGTAAATTCCAAATGAACAGATGGTAAAAAAAATCTTTGTCCCTGCCACACCTGTTCTCTCCCTCCTCTACACCTCTCCTTGTGTTTTATCCAGATCTTTGTGTTGCATGTCCAGATGCATTACCTTATCTATCCAGCAGATGTCCTTGTTGTATTTCCTATACACAGTTCGGCAGCTCCCTCCAGTAAAGCAACTATCCAGTCCCTTTTGTGTGAATGCCCCAGTTAGTCTTTGCTTGTTTGTTAGTGCCCCTTGTACTAGGTAGCCATGCTTCCTATTTTCCTAGTATTTCCTATTTAATAGCAATGTGAAGATATGCACAAAAGGGGCAAAAAACCTAGAGGCATCCAAGTGTAGAAAATTTTGAGGAAAATCTAACTGATTTACTTACTGAGGGCATAATAATAATAATAACAATAATAACTTTATTTATATAGCACCTTTCAAAAACAAAGTTACACAGTGCTTTACAATAAGAACAATAATAAAAGCCAATAAGATCCCAAAGCATAATATATAAAACAAGATAAAAGAATTTAAATAGTTGCAATAAATACCATCTAGAAAAAGCCAAACAATAAAAGTGAGTTTCAAGAAGAGATTTAAAAGAGGTCACTAAGTTTGTCTGCCTGAGATCCTCAGGCAGGGAATTCCACAGCTGAGGGGCCCGGACAGCAAAGGCCTGGTCACATTTAGTGACAAGTTGAGATTTTGGAACCATTAGTAGGGCCTTGCTGGAGGATGTCAAGCAGCGATTCTGACAGCAATCAACAACAGGTGTGCAGGTGTAAAAAAAGTATTATTGTGAGGTAATTTAGGCATTATCTTTGAGATGCTGATATGTGATGCAATATGGAAGCCAGGCTCAGACTAATCTAATATCTACAGTATGGCAAAATTGAAACAACAGCATTTTGAGTTACATGTCAAAGTCTACAGTATCTTTTGTTGTACTATTTATCCATTCACGTGCTGTGCTGGTCTTTATCACACACAGAAAGCTGGCACAGACACACAGGGAAGCTCAACAGAGCCTCTCTAAATGCATGTTTGTGTTGAGCATGATTCCAACTACTGATCCTCAGGATCCAAAACGTAAACTCACAAAGCATGTCTGGTAAACAAGATAACAGCAGGAAGAGGTACATCTCCGGATGGTAGAAACTAGAGGTTTGAGTTGCCTTGCTGTAAACAAAGGCTTGAACATGCCTGTACTCCATTCAGTACACAGTACTTCAAGTAAGAGAGACAGGACTTAAAGGAGCAGTGTGTAGGATTTAGGGGGATCTATAGGTAGAAATGGAATATAATATTCATAACTATGTTTTCATTAGTGTATAATCACCTGAAACTGAGAGTTGTTGTGTTTTCGTTAGCTTAGAATGAGCCCTTCGTTTCTACATAGGGAGCGGGTCCTCCTCCACAGAGTCCACCATGTTGCACTGCCATGTTTCTACAGTAGCCCGGAATGGACAAACTGGCTCTGCTGTTTCGCATTTGTACATTGAAGTGGCAGCTTGAATTTGGTGGCGATCTATTTTTATACCGTCCCATCGTGGTTATTTGAGATTGCAGATTCGATTGCCAGGGTATGAGTTGATTTATATAACTGTATGAACATTTTATCTGTCAGATGCATGGAAAAGAGACGGCAAACTGGTTTATAATGAAGGATTTAAAATTCACTCGTCACTCGTGCTAATTAACGTGGCTTATCAGGCAGACATGCCGCTCCACCAGAAACATCTCTGAATGCACAGTAGGGCGCAGATTCTACAGATTATTCTATAATATCTTAGTTCTTATAGTAAGTTTGTTAAAATGGCCTTAATATCGGCATAGGAAAAACCAATTGTTGAGCGCAAATGAACCTGAAGGCAACTGCAGTTTCTCCTACTGTACATGCTTGGAAAGGGAGGGGTGAGGGCAGGGGTATTCAGTTGGTTGCAATCTGCAACCTCCCCGCTAGATGCCACTAAATCCTATGCTCCTTTAAAAACAGCTTTGTAGCTGAGCATCTGTGTTTTTAAAATAAAAATGAAAATTAGGCATGAGGAAGTTGAAAATCTCATATATTTGTGGTTCTCAGTTGACACTCCTACAATGCCTGTGTGAGATTTATGTTGCTAATGTTGCTTATGTTAAATGCGTGGCAGGAGGCCATCTCTTGTATCAGTTTGTGGAACTGCCTTCGTCTACACATAGGAAACAATCCTGATTAAGTTATGTGTAGAACTGCTACCCTCACAGCTCAGCAGTACTGTGAAGTCTGTATACATTTATTAGCCTCCTGGTGGCCACTAGGATGCTATATGGCAATACTGTGTGACAATGACAATAAATATGCATTGGAGATACTGTCAGTTCAGTCAGAGATCCAATACTTAAGACATACATGAACACTTTATATTAGTTAAATCAACAATACCCAAAATATAGCTCATAAAGAGGAGGTTAGGGTGGTGGAGGAGCTGCAGCAGCAAATACTGTTTGCATGAACATATCAGCAGAGTGATAGTGAAATGTGGCATGTTATAATGACCATGGACATAACTAGTCAGCTGGTAGCAACACAGTTGTGGATGAGCCAGTGATTGTGAAGCATGAATGAAACAGCTTATGCAAGCACAACTTCAGTGCTCTGCCTGAACTAACTATGCTTCCGTTAATATCAACAATTGTTGTTGCCTTCTGTGTATGAATGAAAAATAATGTAACTGTTGTGTTACATTATTATGTAATAATAATATGAGATTATTTTTCATGAATCTGTGATTATGTAATTATCCGATTAATGTTGGTTATTTTTTCGATTAATCGTTTTGTCTTAAAATGTAAGAAAATAGTCAGAAATGCCCATCACCATTTCCCAGAACCCAATGTGACATCTTCAGATATCTTGTTTTGTCTGATCAGCAGTGCAAAACCCAAAGTTTTTCAAACTAAATTAATATAAAAATGAGAAAAGCAGCAAATTGTTACAGTACATTTGAGAAACTGGAGAATTTTTGGCACTTTTGCTTGATGAATGACTTAAACCATTAATCATATTATAAAATTTGTTGTTGATTAAGTTTCTGTCAATCAACTAATTAATACCACTAGTAACTGTGATTTTCTTTTACCAAAAGTTGTATACATTTTGTTATAAATGATTGATTATAAATGAGTCCATGGTAGAGGACTTCTACTCTTCCCTGTTTCTGAAGTGCAAGATCTGTTGTGAATTTTGGACATTTTTGCAATTAAAATTTAGGCTCCTCCTTACTTCTTCGACAAATAGATATATCATTATAAATGTGTAGGTTTTTGTTTCTAGTTCCCACTTTTAACGAAGAAAAAAAGTAACAGCATAAAATCAGATATCTGTGACTGTGAGACCACAGAGAACAAAGATGCCACCAATCAAGTAGGACTGAGGTATATTGTACTTTTCTTTAATCAAAACACAATGTTGGCACAAAATATTTCTTTCTGTACAGTAATGTGTGTTCACAAGAGAAATCTCCAAATGTAAGGTAGGACAGTGACAGTGATGAGATTCATTTTATTACACAGTAAGAGTGAGCCTTGTCCTGTCGTATCTAAGTGCTTACAGACAACATCAACCCATGCTATTCAGTTATACAGTGGAGACCTCTTATAGTGATCACGTCTGTCAGGGTCAAATTGATCACTATAAGCGGATTATTATTATAAACAAAATTTTCTTTATTTCTCATGCAGATTACCATCTAATTGACATTTGTATTTATATTACATGAATATAAAGTAATGAAATGGACAGCTTCACTATTTTCTTATAATTCTTCTGCCATTTCCCTCACCAAGGGAGCATAAGGGACCGGACATTATCAATCCACTTGATGAGGGCGGCTTCAACCACAAGTGCTTTCCCTGTGTGCATTCGTTTTCTGTCTCCATCACTAGCAGCCATGACTGTTTTTAGTGATGTTAGACTCACAAATGAATCATTCTTTTTGAACGAGTTTTAAAGAGGAGTGAGTTAACTTGATTTGCAAGCAGAGGTGAATCCAAAATCCTGCTTCTGTATGGTGCATGCACAGTTGTGCGTAAGAACCAGGTTAACTTGTGACTTGTTCGCTCAGCACACACCCCCTGAGCTGAAGAACGAAAGTTAACTCGTTCGTTCAGCACACACCCCCTGAGCCAAAGAGCAAGTGAGCGGTGCAGCTCAGCGAATCAGCGACTGACTCTCATTCAGCGAGCACCCAGTATGACAGCACACACCCTCTGAGCTGGAGAACAAGTTAGCAGTACAGCAAACTCTCAGTCAGAGAGCTAACCCGTTAGCACAGTACACACCCACGAGTCGTTCACAAGTTCAAACCCACACTGAGCCATGAAGACACTTCTGCGTTTGGTTGTTGCTCTCTCAGATCACACTGAAAGATTCTCGTTCTTTTGGGTTGTCTGACTGAACCAAATGAGTCGTTCATGAGTCGGTGCGCTAGCAGTGGGTGAACGACACGTACCAGGTTACTTAAAAGAACCGGTTATCTCATTACTAACTGTTGCTCATTGTTTGAGTAGACTACACAAGGTAGCCTGTGGAATACCAAGTTTTGCTGCTGCATCTCGTTGGCTCATTTATGGCAGTTTGTCATAAGCTTCGAAGAGACTACGTTTTTCCCGTCATGATTTCAATGTGCACACCGCACCAGCCTCAAGGAGCCAGCTGGAAGCAGACGGGTTACTGCGAGGCAAAGTATCATGGGAGTAAAGTAAAAAAAAAATAGAATTACCGTAGTTTGAACACTGTAAGCGGACTACTTGATTAGTATAAGCGAATTATTCAAACAGCATTTGTATAGGAATGATTCTGTACCAAGCTTTTTGATCCATATAACCGGTTGATCACTGTAACCGTGATCACTATAAGTGGTTTCCACTGTATTTATTTGTAGAACATGAGTAGCTATGCGGTGTACCACTTTGTGCTTTCTTCACTCCATTCACATCCCTGAAAATCTTTAACTTTATTATTTGTGTTACTCGACTGTATCACACTGGAGTTGTCTGTCATTTGTATTGGCTGATTGCCCTTTGGATCCTAAATGCTTCTTGCACCATTTTTGTTTTTGTGTGGCTGCTTTGACTGATGGCCTATTAAACCATCCCAGGAACTCGTAATCATTTCAGATAGGCTTATTTAATTTCCTTATAGAAGTACTCAAACTAATAATTGTGGTAGTACATGTGTTTGGCTCATCCTTTTTTAGTCATTCTGCTTGAGTGCAGCGGTCTAGTTGTCAGGGTTCAAACTCATTATAGCATTTTGTCTCTAGCTCTAGCATTCTGGCTCACTTTAAACAGTGGGCATCCAAGTCTTCAGAAGATCAAAAATATCAGGCAGCAAGAATCTCATTTTATCTCCACCCCACAGTATAGAAAATGCTGGGTTTTATAGAGCTCTAGTGTAAACAACACGATATCAGCCAAATATGGAAATGAGAAACCTGCTCTGGTAGCTAGACAGTGCTTCCCAGAGATACAGTACACACACGTGCGTCTCACAATACAGATCTCAATACCCTTGCGCTACACTTGTAAACATCATAATGTCCTTTCAGGCAGGAAATGGAGAAAAATGCCATCCAAAAGCAGCGGGTGACTGAACAAAAGCATCTGCCTTTGTGTGTGTATTGTGCAAGATGACACGTCCGCTTCTCCATGCATTCTGTGATCAGTTCATGAGGACTGATACTTCGGAAAGCATATGCCAATAGGCAAAGAAATTCTCACAATATCCGAAAAATAACAGCCATTAAAGAGCCAAAACAATGTACAGCACATTATACAAAAGAGACACCCATTTCTAATGCAACTAGCATTAAAAGTCACCAAGGTGTTGTTGTAACTGACATACAGGAAATGAGTGACATCTAGCAGAGCTTGCTGCTGTGCCAAGGTCTCCTCCAAGGTGCTCATGAGAGAGCCATTTTCTGATTTTAACCCTCAGCGCTCTGAACAGCAGAGGGGCAGCTGAGCTCACAACATCCACAGTTTTTCATTGATAAAAAACTGCTTGTTAAGTTTTCTCTCATTGTTTTTGTGTGATATTCTCACTGTAGCTAACCATCACTCCACCTAGGAGTATTTTTCAAGGTAGTCTGCGAAGTGTGAAAAAGGGGGCACAGCAGCAAAACACTATGATTGTTGTCAATTTATGGGCAGAGAAAACAGACAAATGATTGTCATGAATACATTTTTTTTAAGTTGCCTCACGATTAAGAAGTCACACTTTGATTCCAGCTGTTTCATCGAGGTGTATAGCTTCAAAAGTTGGCAGCTACAAACCATGTTATGTCCCCCTGTTGGAATACCAATCAAGCACTAAAAAATATCTGTGTAGGTAAGATGGCTCTTTGGAACATCCCTTCCACCCTCGTTATCCCACTCAAGGCTCCTCAAGCTGTTAGACGTGGGTCTGCATGCGCTTCTGCAGAGGCCTGGTGAGGTCTGAGTTCTGGGAGGAGGACTGAGAATAATGGGAGGAGGACGAGGCAGAGGTCTTGCTGTCCTTGTCGAACTGTACGTAGCTGTCCTGCTTGCTGTAACTACTGACGCTGCTGTCGCACTGCGTGTCGATGAAGGAACTGGAGTCGCTGAGTGAGCTCCGCTGAAACTCCCGCTCGCACAGTTCGATGGAGCTGCTGCCCATGCCCAGGACGAAGCGCTGGCTGTAGTCGTACAGGCGGTTGGGACCAGCTCCCAGGGTGTTGTAGATGTTGGTGAAGGACATGCCAGTGGGCACCCGCTGCTTGCCGATAGTCATAGTTCCAGTGGGTGGGCTTCGGATTACGTCAGGCGTCTGGCTCGGGGTGGTTTGGTGCTCACTGAAGGTGTTGACACTGTAGTAGCCATTGGTGGGGTCCTTTTACATGCAAAATAAGCAAAAAATATTTATTCCAAAAGTTGTAGTGAGACAATACATTTTTTATTATGATTTATTATTTTTGTTGCCTCCGATTAGTGAATCAATGCTTTCTTTTTACTCACAACTACAAATATGTAAAAGCTATTTCTGAAACACAGTGCATCTGTAAAACTCCAAAAGACATTAAACTGCAAAACAAGAGTTGTATTTTTCATTTGTCTCCACGCTTTCTCCTCTGAAGGTCAAACGTAGACCCACAAATGGTAATTAGAAAATTGGATGATGAATACAAAAAATTTGTGAACAGGCTCATTTGTGCAACATGAAAAAGCAGATAACATGCTTTAGTGGTGTGAATCATCTGCCTGTGACTCAGAAAGCCCATTTAGTTAATTAATACTGTAATATCCACATTTGTGCACTGTATATTGCAGGATATGTTGATACATTTTATTGTCTGTCAAATCATTTGCAAGACTGCACAGCATTGTCTCATTGCTCTCTCTCTCTCTTTTTTTAATACCATCACTGACATAAACTGCCATGTCCATGTCTGCTACTGTGCAGACAGACAGCAAAAATATAGTTTCATGCTTGCAGAATATATACACTCCCCTCCAAAAGTATTGGAACAGTGAGGCCAATTCCTGTATTTTTGCTGTAGACTGAAAACATTTGGGTTTGACATCAAAAGATGAATATGAGACAAGAGATCAGCATTTCAGCTTTTATTTCCAGGTATTTACATCTGGATCTGATACACAACTTAGAAGA
>NTHP01001087.1:69785-82264 GCA_003416845.1 Oplegnathus fasciatus | reverse complement strand
TCACTCTCCCTCTCCCATCCTCCCTCTCTCTCTGTTACAGGTTGCCCTCACTGGTTTGAGGAGTTGTTCTCCCTCTGATTTGTTCCAGTGTGTCTCATCCACCACACCTCTTGGGCCAAGAAGCCCTTTCTGACAAGGTAAGACATACAGTAACAGTTAACGCCACATGCACTGAAGGCGCGTGCAGAGCTGGGTAGTGTCCGGCTGTTTGTAGCGGGCTGGTCTGGGCCAAATGTCTGGGCCGATCTGTGTTTTGTCCCAGTCCAGCCCTGAACTCAAACATTGTGAATGTTGACATTTTGCACGAAACAGTGAGTGTGAAGTGAAGCTTTAACTTTACCATTAATTCTGTCTTTTTACAGGTAATTCCCCCCCCTTTCTTTTTCTTTTTTTACAGTACAGATGCTGTGACAACAATTTTTGATGACATGTGAAACTCTGCATGTCAGATCATTTGAAGCAGAAGCGACTGTAAGTTCAAGTACCTTCCCCTCATACATACAGTGTCACTCTTCTACCATCTATCATATTCTACACTATCACACACTATGATAACATCACACACCTGGCACCCAGCATACCTAAGAGCGCCTTTTTTTACTGCCCTTCCATGTTTTACACCTGACGACGCACATCTGCCCTGCTGTCGTGACCCCATAGTTACCACAGGTGTAGTTAAATGACTATCCTGTGCATCAACAACATTTCCAACATGTGTTTTAAAGGGGGAAGAAAAGCTCATGAAGGTTGCACCCACTGAATTCTAACATGACTTGTTCTTGTTATTTGAAGCCCTGGAAAAAGGGATATGCTCAGTTCTGTTTATCTGTGTAATGCAGTTGTTTACGGCCATTCAACATTGGATTTATTTATTAATTTATGTATTTGCCAGGTGACCTGAGTTCTGAGATGAGAAGACCAGTTAAATAAAGTGTGCAGTCTGTTTTCCTTGTGTTGTGTTTTTGTTCAGTTTAAGTTACTTTTCTTATTTTTCTTTTTTCTATTCATAAATGAATGGGTATTTAATATATACAATATGTTTAATTTCTTCTGTTATCCAACGTTTTTTGTGTGTTGTCATTTTGTAATATTTTCATATTTTATGTTTTGAATTTATATAAATGTTCTAATCAAAGACTTCACTGTAACAGGCCATCTGTGATATTTATTCATGTCTAAAAGACGTAGAATAAACGGCTAAGATAAACCCTGGTGAAAAGAAGTTGAAAAGTTTCATATAATAGACGTTTATTGAACGTCTGATAAACGTCTATGTAGTCTTAGATGTCCACTTCAGTAGAAATCTGGTCTTAGCCTGGACACTGAAACAACGTCTAGGCTCAGATGTCTACTAAACTAAAGGTCTACTCACTTTTCAGCCTGGAATAACCTTAATAACCTTAATCTAAACTAAACATCTGCAGACAAACAGAAGTATAACAGACATCTATTAAACATCTGTTCATTGATCAGTGGGTGATGGCTGATCCATTGAATCATTCCACCCCTGTATCCGACAGGAAGAAGTCGTGTGTGTGTGTTTATTCTTGAGGATATTGTCAGCATCTCTGTTATTTTTAAAAGTGCTGTCCTGCTCCTTTTATAGGTCAGCCCTCGCAGCCTCTCGCGCTCAAGCACTTACCAGGTGATGTCAGTTAAATCCGTGAGGGTTCAGGGTCTCAGGCTTTAGGGGGGTCATTGGGATTGGGCCAATAAGACGGGACAAACGCTGATCAACTACAGTAATGTCAGGACTGAGGCTGTGAGCAGGCGAGCCACAGCACGAGCATGTTAACGTTAACATGAAATATAAACACTGTTTTCTGAACTGAAGACAAGGTGTGTACAAGCTTTCTGCAGATGTGTGTGTTCAGTAGAGCTGTACAGTTACCTGTCCTAACAGGTGTGTGAAATGCCGCGTGACAAACGTGAGCGGTAACCTCCAGAGCAGGGTCCTCCTTCAGCCTCCACATCCAAGTACCGGTCGGTCACGGCAGGCTGTGATGAGTTGTGAATAAATGAGGGGGGGGGGCCTTTATAGACTATGAAGCCTGTTCGGCTGTGTGCAGCTGTTAAAGGCACATTTATAGAATAATTATCAACTTTAATAAAACAGTTTCAGAACTTGAACTCAACCACTGCATGTGCAGGAATATTTTAATCCATTTTTTAAAACTTAATTCATCAAGTGATATTTTCACTCTCATGCCTTGTCTGTTCCTCATGTGGACACATGGCGGATGTGATCACACAACAAAACAAAAGGTTAAATGCTAATTTAACATGGCAGAATTAAACCCCCCTTTCAGTAACATCAGTGAGCGATTTGTTCATTTTTAACAGAGATATTTGAAGGTTTTTTACGCAGGCTAATCATTTTGGATCATTTTATTATTACTATAGATAATGCCCAAAGAGCTTAAAGACAAAACGTGCTACAGTTAATAATGTAAGTGCTGTACTTCATATTTCAGGCTGGTTACAGTGAGGGTCAGCTGCTCAACTGCTTGAAGGAGTTTGTCATCACGAGGCTTAGGATGAACCATAGCCACCTGTTCTGAAGGTGAAGTGTATGGGGATCCTGCACGGCTTCCTCGAGGTCCTCTGCACCCATCTCCTGAATTTTTGACTGTCAGGTCGGGTCCAAGCCGGCAACACAGAGGCAGAATCTTTCACCTTCTAGCGCATTGTGGTCGTAGTTGGGGAAAGGCTTCTAGCACAAGACGAGTGATGTCTGCGCTGCACACACCCAAACTTTCACCTGGTTTACGAGGACGAGCATTCACATTGGTTTGGAGGAATGGTAGGGGATATTTTTGGCCCAAAACCTTCTCTCTTGATCTTCCGCCTGCTTTTAAAGGGGATGGGACTGAATCGTTCACAAGTTGGTCTCGACGCTTTGAAGTGGCCGTGCAGGCTATGACTCCACCTGATGCAGATTTATCTCCAGTAATGGCCTCCATCCTCCCTACTCGCCTAGCTGACGCTGCATTTCTGTGCTGGGACAGCCTGCCTACTCTGACACAAAGAGACTATGATTTAGTAAAGGACAAACTCAGAAGAAACCCCTACCATTCTTCCAAACGACTGTGAAATCCCCCCGGCAAATCGCACCCTGGTACACAAGAACAAGCGCTTTATTTATTGTTGGATTTATTTGTTTGTTCTGTGATATAAACAGTTTGTCTTGGAGATAAATAAAGGAGTTTTATTATGTATATAGTATGAATTAGCTCATGTTCACATTTTTCATTGGATGTTTAAATATGCAGAGGCAGCAAATTACATTCAAATGCCGTAAATGCTTTGACTGCAATGTATTTTTATTGTGTTATTATAAAAATGATCAAAGACAAAGACCATTGTTGAGACCCCCTAAGTTTTCTTTATGATATTTTAAGGAGGTCCAAGCTGTCAGTTAAGTGGTCCGAGACCCCCTGTGTTTCACTCACTGATTCTAACCCAATTTGACATTGTTGATTTGCATTACATTTCCCCCAGGGGTATGAAGAGAATAGAAATAATGAAAAGAACCAGAGATATTCAGAGCTTCTTAAGAGAAAAGAGTCAGAGCCAGCCACAGCTGCTACCAGCAGTGAAAAAGCCCAGTAAAGTCAGCAGCCTTGGCACAGCAGAAGTGATGAAGAGCAGTCAGCTTCACCTGCACAGCGTGGTCGGTCCACTTCTGCTAGTTCCACGTGTGTCCTGGATGTACTCTCTCGTTTAATGTTACTGAGCAGAGACAGAACGAACCTGTTTTCACCTATTCTAAACACAACAAGGCAAAATATTCCAGAGCAAAGAGTCCGACCTGCTGATGTCTTAGTAACAGATTTTCTGTGTATTCAGATCCTTCACCTACAGCTCACAAGCCACGCTCAGAGAAGGAGGTCAGTGGAGTTGATGATCCAGCAGTGTCTGCAGCTCCACCTGCTCATCATGGTACGTCAAGTTCTGTCACTTCAAGATGTGTCTTCCATGAACATTTACCTGGAGTTGCCATGTACTCTCATATTTGATTTAATTTAAAAAGGATGGCCCCCTTTAGCTCAAAGTGTATGATATTCATTTTCTAATGCAGACCAACACACCCCACACTTAAGCATGCACAATCTATTCTTTAGATCTCAATACAAAACATAATGAGAAGACAAAGGAAAATATGTGACACCAGTGTGTCCTTGTCCAGCCTCTGGATGTGATTATTATTTTTATGCCTTCAGGTGCTTCACCTGGTGACCAAACGCCTTCAGAGGAGGAGACCGGGTCTCCACGTCAGGGCATGTCAACAGGTGACGGCGACAATGACAGAGAGGCTCTTCCTTCACATGCTGCCCCACCTGGACCTCACGGTATGTTGTGACATTTTATCTTTCAGTGTGACACAGCACTATGAGGGCCTAGTATTTACATGGGACAAGTTGTAATACTGACTAATTAACTGTGTACATAATCCTTTTGAATGAGACATGAATGTTACTTTCTTGCTCATGTGACATGCCTTATAAGATGATGCCGCGATGCATTACATACATTGCAACAGTTACCCTCATGCTGAAGTAAGGACTGACCTTGATTATTTATCATTTTCAGATGTTGCACAATCCAGAGCAGCAGATCCTGCACAGCCTCATCTAAAGGCAACAGGAAGAGGTCCTTCAACAGCGAGTGGTATAAACAGCATCCATGGCTTGAGTACTCCCAAAGCCAAGACTCTGCCTACTGTTTTGCATGTCGACACTTCTCTCCACCAAATACCCCAGGATCTGTATTCACATCACAACTGGGATTCTCTCATTGGAAAATGACTTCATGTACTTTAAACCCACCATCTTTGTACGTTGCCTGAGGGTCACGTCAATACCATGTTTACATGGGGTGAGCACAAGAAAGCCGTACCTACAGATTCTTCCATACTTGATGCCATAAATGAGGCGTACAACAAGAAAGTCCAAGAGAATCGAAAATACATTAAAACAGTGGCTGAAGTACTTCTTTTGACGGCAACACAGAACATTGCACAAGGAGGTCACCGTGAGACAGAAGAGGCAGATAACAAAGGAAACTTTTTAGCATTTTTGGAAATGATTGCAAAGCATGATAGTGGTACAGGGGAAAAAATGAAGGGAAAGCAGAATGCCAAGTACTTGCCGATGAAAACCAAAGACAAAACTGTCCACTGTTTGGAAAAGTATGGACTTGAGGACAAATCCAGTCTTGTTGGACAAGGTTGCGATGGAGCATCTGTAATAGGGCTGCCCATTTTTCCAAAAATCAAGTTCGAATGACACGTAATTCATTCTATTGAATTAAGAATGCTCACGCACCCACTTTGCCTTAACTTAGTACTTGTTGATGCTGTGAAGGCAGTCCCAGAGGCCGTTGCTTCTTTTCACTACAGCAGAAGCTTTACGTGTTTATGTCTGTGAAAATTTCTTGCGCTGGTGGTGCCACATAAGTTTACCTACTCTTCTCTGCTGACACGACACCGCTGACACCCGCCTGGTACTTTGTGCTTACCCCGCTGGCCAGGAGCCCCTTCTCGGGTTCCAGCTCCAGGACCTGATGGAGAAGATCCTCTTTTTGAATGTAGAGGACCTCTGTTCCAAATCTGCACAGACTGGAAACGTCTTTTTTTATAATATTTCAGGAGCAGCGTGGTCCTCTCTCTACATCTTCTGGCATCTAGCACAAAGTTTTCGTGTCGGAGGGCTGCAGTTACCCCCTCCCCCACACGCGCCCAGCTCCGTCCTGATGAAGATTAAAGATGTAATATGTAACGTTTCTGCGTTAAAATTTCTAAAAATGAATCGACCTGTTATATATTTTTTTGAGTCGTGTCCTTACATTATCCGAATGTTTCCAACAATGTTCAAACCCAGAGAAATACATAATTTCATTCATGGTGACTTTCCGTTTCATTTGGTCGCCGGTCAATGGCGTCATATGCCCTTTACCCTTTGGCCCCAGTTCTGAGCCAATGGAGTCTGCACGAGTAGTAGTTCCGTTGTATGTAGGAGGCTACGTAAACTTTTTCACCTGAGCAGTCCACCAAAATCTGTTTCTGAACAACTCTGAGGCGAGTGAATAATGTTTACATTCCCGTTATCTGTTTATATACATCTTTGTTTATATTTTTATACATTTATTACTACCCTTCATACCTGCATTTTGTCACTTTTGCACACCTGCTTCAACAGTATTATATCTATATTTATATTTTTACTTGTATATATTTCTGTTATATATTTTGATATTTTATTCTAGTGTGTTTTATTTTATATACTATATTCTATTCTCATATTTTTTGTTTCTTTTGCACTATGTTATATATCATGTCCAACGTTCTCCTTTTACTTTATATTACCTTTTGTGAGCACTGTTGGAGGGGCCTGGGATTTAAGAATTTCACTGCCAACAACTGCTTCCTGTAATTGTTGTGCATATGACAATAAATATCTTGAATATACATACATACAGATATGCACATACATATTTACCAGTACTAAGCACTTGCGTGCTTCAGTATGTATGTATCCGGAAGACGCCATACTTTAACCGGAAGCTGTCGTTGTATGACCTACTCCTGAAGACAGGCGCAAACATGAAGAATGTGGATGTAATTTTAATTGTTTTGATTAGCTCTCAAGTCCGTCTCTTAAACGTTGTTGTACCCATAAATATAGAATCGTAGATACCACGTTTGCAATTTGACGTGCGTCTGTGTGGCTGCCATATTGGAGCGGTCAAGATCCGCTAGAATGTGTATTGAGAGATGCAGACGTCACTACTAAGGCCTAGTCCACACGTACATGGGTATTTTTAAAAACGGATATTTTCCCCTCTGTTTAAATAAAAAAGTTCTGTCCACACGACCTTCGTTTTACAAAATATCTCTGTCAACACAAGAACGCAAAAACGATTCCAAACACTCAAACAAGCATTCCGGGCCCGTAGGTGGCGATAAAGTCTACATGAACGATACGTCAAATACCACAGAAGAATATTCTGAGCATTGCGTAGTGAGCTTATTTTCCTTTGGCGGTAGAAACTTAAAAAGATTAGCTAATTATTTATTTATAGTTATTTGACAACTTGTCATTAGACCTAGCAGTGCTAACCAAATGTAAACGAACCGTAGTCCGGTAGCCATTGTTGTTGTTTCAGACGCATGCTCATTACACAAAGCAACAATGGGCATGCGCGAATTGAACCTGAGCGTCATCGTTTCTCAAACTCTCCGTTTTACTCTTCTACACGTCAACGCTGAAAAAGGGGTTTCTGAAAATCTTCACCCTGGACGGAGTTTTCAAAAAGGTAAAACGCAGTTTGCGTGTGGACGAAAGGCCAAAACGCATAGAAAAAGCTACGTTTTTAAAAAGACCCGTGTATGTGTGGACAAGGCCTAAATCACTGCAGTCAAGCCAGCCTCCACTTCAAAAAACAGTCAAACTGGCCCCCACGTTGTTTTGCGGTACGTGTATATACTGAGCGTGTAAGAACTGATTTCCAAATAAAAGCATCGTCATATATGAGCTATGTTCCCCGTACATTTAGCTTATAATTAAAAGGAAGCTTCCTGTTTCCACAGACTAATTTCACTTCAGGCTGTTAGCAGACCACCCCCGGGTGTTACTCAGAAGGTATCGAGACATTCTGATGTTGGATTTCAAAATTAAAGCCCTCCGAAATGTCATATGCTGCGTTCCCTCTAAATTCAGCAGTTCAAATGAGCGGGCACAGCCCGGTCTGGCCCACCTCTAACGCCGGCTTTGATATGACCAATGATACTTCATAAACAGAGGTATTAAAAAATAAAAGCCTGCCTCTTATACAAGCCTGCTTCAAATAAAGGCCTGTTACCTTCTGCAGGTGAAGTCAATAAATGTCCTGCTCACTATTTGGGGAAATATTGTTTGACATTTTGTATTGGTCATGAAATGCCAAGCCATTGGACCAAGGTACGTTTTAACTGTTTGTTTTTTGGGTACAGGTCATTTTTGAAATTTTTGAAATTTTGAACAAAAAACACAAATTCAGCTTGATTTCTTGTTTTCCTTTCTTACTGACAAAACAGATTTACCACTCCATGTTTCATTGTCATTGGTGAGTGGGCCTTCAGTGCCCCCTTGCTTCTGATTTTTAGACATTTTTAGCCTTTAGACAAAAACACAAGAATATATATATTGTGAATCATAGACAGACAGACAGACAAGGCTACATTACAATCACAGACCATGCTTGTATTGGTGGCTATGATGCCCTTTAGCCTTTAATAATTTATGATTTTAATTGAATAATAATTTATTATTATGCTCTTACTGAGAGGCGCCGCACATAATTTTATTTTATGACCTACAATGACAATAAAAATGTTTTTCATATCAAATGAACGCTGTCTTTCATTTTTAAATGTTCTGTTGGTGCATGGATTATAAAGTAATGCAACAGTGTTTTATTGTATTGCCTGTTCATGTTCAGCTGAGTGACCAAAACACATCATGTCTACTTTGAAAATGAAAGCACTTTAGTAAGTTTTCCTCAGGATGTACTGTGGACAGTAAAGTCTGTTCTCAATAATTAGAAAGCTCAATGGTATAGAATCGATAGCAGGCACGCCAAACATAGTTACAAAACATGACCAGCAGGTGTCGCTGTTGGAACGTAATGACTTTTATGATATTTTACAAGTGGCATGGTGTTAACTTTCTAACTTGTTTTACATTTAACTATCAATGACATCAAGTGACAAGATGGAAATTTGTCCACCTTTAGTTATGATCTCAGGACCTGATTTTCATATTATAATAATCTTTTCTAAAAAATTTCTGGTAAAGGTATTAGTATTCTCAGGTGAAGGCCTCTTCAGCTTCACCTTGCTTTTCTTCTGTTAGGTCTGTCATTATGTAGCTGGCTGTAGTGTCACAGCCTCTTAGCCCGTTTAAAGCTGGCGAGTCGTCTCCAAACATCCACACACACCCGTTGGGGGGGGTTTGAGCAGGCTAGAGTCTCTCCTGGCTGCCTGAAGAAGGTCTTTTCATTTTTTCTTCATTGACTTCTGCTGTTATCATCAGCCAGACATCTTGGTTTTTTTTTATTAGTTATGGCATTGTTCTGTTTGCGTACTAAAATATGCGTATACTTACTGTAGAGTTCAGTCATTTTTCTGAGTAATTTAATTTTCGTTTCTTCGGCTCAGCAGTTATTTTTTATCTATTCGTTGGCGCCAGTAAATGTAAATTTGTAACTATAGCAACGTGAAGTACAAAATCTGAATACTTCTTCCACCTCTGGAAAATGGTTGGCATTTTTGCAAGAAAAAATTACTCAAACGATGAATTGATTATCAAAATTATTGATTTTCTGTCTGTAATAATCGATTAATCGACTAATCGTCTTCATTGCCTATTGTAAAAAACTCAAAAAGTTTTATTGTGAAGACTTTTTCTCTTTTTGATTTTATTGAATTAACAAAGGAACACAGTGCAGATTCAGTATACATGGGCTAGTATACAAGGGGATCAATAATAGCAACAACAACAACAAACAAAAAAAACAGGGGTATATCACATTAGACAAAAATATCATAAAGCATACAGATATTAAGTGTTTTAACAGCCTTTTTGTTAGTTGACTTAGAAAGTAGTTTCACATACTGCTCAACATCCTTCAGGAAAACAACAAAACATGGTTTTTTATTGCTAAATTTACATTTATGTATGAAGAATTTCGCCAGCATCAATATCAAATTTCTTATTCCCTGATTTTTTAAAGAAACCAAACACCATATTGTTCCATAATAGTTTTATTGTGAAGGCGTACTGTAGTTTCCTCGGACAGTGACGTATTTCCTGTTGTGCCAAGGTCCACTCAGCTGGGGAACTCCTCAGAGAAGCTTCTCTACCTCGTTTCAGCCTTTATATTATTTAAAAACCTTTGTTACTGACCTGTAAATTATCTCTTTATATTCTCTGAAGTTTGTACAGCCGTTGTCTGAACGTGTCACACCGCGAGACGTCGTTTTCAGTCTCGTTTTCAGGACATTTTCGTCGCCAGATCTGCCCTCAGAGCGCGCTGACGTTAGCTCCGCAGCTAGCCACCATTCACTCCCCAAGGAAACAGTCGATTAATCGATATCGTAATCATGGCTCAAACAGGAGTCACAGCACAAACACCAAAGGTAAGAAGCTGTTTAGTCGAGGTGACTTCTGTTCGTGTTGTTTAACTTCACAAAGCTAAGTCAGTTAGCCTGCTAATGTTAGCTCCTGCTAGTTATTATCCAACATGGCCTCTTCGGGAGTCTTCTCCTTAAAAGGCCGAATTTAGCTCGCTGTGGGCGGACACATCACTCAGCAGCTGTCGGTGTCTGATTGGAGATATTTTGGCAATAAACTGTGCTATTAAAAGTGTCATGTGTGATCAGTTCAGTCAATAAAGTGCTCTCAACCTTAAATTAATGCTTTTAATATTTTTATTTGTAATAAAACTATAATAAAATGTGTGAATGACTGAGCCTTGATGCTGCTGCTTAATATGGTGCATTCTCATTTTATACAAATAGATCAATGAAGTCATTATAGATAAATGAGCTGTGGGTGTGAACACATGTGAGGGCGGTGGGGGGCGTGACTGAGCAGGAACATGTGAACATGTCTGAACATGTCTGGTCTCAGTGTCACTTCTTCTTCTATCTGTTTATTTGTGACTCACACTGCTGAGTCACTGCACGCGTGACAGAAGAAGATCTGAAGGTGGTTTAATATTTAAGTTTTAACTAATTATCTTCTTTCCCTGTGATTTGGACAGTTTATTCAGATTTATGGCACCATGGCCTGTCTGTTGGTCACTGTGGTGAACCACAAGCACAGGCCAGTTTATTAGGCACACTGAGCTAAAATGAATTCAGTCTAATGTCGAGCTGAGGTAATTCTTTATTGATCCCCAGAGGGGTAATTAATGTGTTACAGCAGCACAAAGACAGATATAAGTACTAGGGCAGCAACTAGCGATTATTTTCATTATCGATTAATCTGTCGATTATTTTCTCGATTAATCGATTAGTTAGAAAATGCCCAAAGCCCAAGGTGACGTCCTCACATGTCTTGTTTTGTCCACAACCCAAAGATATTCAGTTTACTGTCCCAGAGGACGAAAGGAAGCAGAAAATATTCACATTTGAGAAGCAGAAATCAGAGAATTTGGACACTTTTTCTTAAATGACTCAAAACGATTAATTAATAGTTGACAACTAATCGATTAATCGTTGCAGCTCTAATAAGTACAGATAAAAAGAAACTTAAACTAAAATAAAAGATTATAAGTATATAAAAGAAATAAGAATAGAATAATTAGTCAGTTAATCTGTACGTCGATACACGTTTATTGCCAACTGTTTTGATAATTGTTAAATCATTTCAGTAGTTTCTCAAGTGCAGGTTCCTCTCAGCTGCGAGTCTGATGTGACAGTGAGCAGAATATCTTTGAGTTTTTGACGGCAGGTTGGACAAAATGAGACATTTTCAGATCTCACTTTAGCTTTAGGAAGTTGTGACAGCCATTTCCACTATTTTTGACATTTTACAAATCAAACGAATTATACAAAAGAATAATTAACAGTTTATATGAAGTTTATACATTTTTATTGAAACTGTTTTAGGGAGGTGTTGATTTATGATCATATTGGAGGACATAGCGTGTGGTGCTGTTGAACTGTTACAGTGAGAGGTGTTTCTATTATTTAGTCCCTCATTCATATAAATGTGGTGGACAGTATATTAGGAACACATCATAACTCATGAAGGTAGGATTAATTACAGGCCTGCTGTATTAGTTTCAGCTGGTGTACCTAATAAACTGGCCACTGAGTGAACGTGTCTGGTCTGATCTCAGTCGTGTGATGTCACGGCTGATTTTAGATGCACATTATGTAGCAGTGAACTATACCAGAGTTTAATGTCATTTAAATAAGGTGAGTGTGGATAATAATAATAATAATAATAATAATGATGATGATAAATATGTGTTGTTGTTGTTGTTGTTGTTGTTTTCCAGAGCCCGTGGGGTTCGGTGGCCCCGGCGGCTCCGGCCTGCTCTCTGACTGATGTGATGAGCGAACAGCTGGCCAGACAGATGGAGGAGGAGAACAACGCCTTCCCTGCACTCACTGAGTGAGTTCTCACCTGCTTCACCTGTGTGTGTGTGTGTGTGTGTGTGTGTGTGTGTGTGTGTGTGTGTGTGTCAGCCTGGAGGAGCAGCCTGTTCCAGATGAGGTGGTGCTGAAGGTGTTCAAGACGACGCTCAACGAGTTCAAGAACAGAGACCGCTACATCAAAGACGACTATCGCTTCAAAGAACGCTTCAGCAAACTGAACCCACGCAAAGTCATCAGGCTGTGGGCCGAGAAGGAGATGCACAACCTGGCCAGGTAAACCCCCCCCCGGTACTACTGGTATTACTAATGCTGTTACTGCCGGTATTAT
>NTHP01001087.1:47546-63920 GCA_003416845.1 Oplegnathus fasciatus | reverse complement strand
GGTTCTTATTTTTGTAGTCCAAAGTTTTTAGTCTGAACTGAATTCCAGCAGCTTTATCGCAGCTCAAATATTTAACTAACCTTCTTGGTGTTTGTATCATGGACGTGTAGACGTGTTGAAAAACTCTGGTGGCTTTTAATAAATCATGACAGGCACTTTCAGCCAGTGTGTTGTGCACCTGGTTGAACTGTAGTTTTTTTAATTTAATCTTTTTTATGTCAAGAGCAATATCACAGAACTGCAGCACCACAACATCCACATCACAAACATTAGACGTATATTTTTATGCAACTCTAAATCATTTGCATATAATTATTTATTATTTGCAAAGCAGGCAGCAAAAAGAAGGTAAATGAGGTTTAAAGCATTGAGGATGATCGAGACAAACCACCAGCCTCGTTTTATTATTCCAGTAAATATGATCCATTTTTTCCATCTTGTAACGTTTAAATCATTTCTCAGTCTCAGCAGGAAAGTCAGTTTTTCCATCCCACGAATCCCTTTGAAGATTTCAGCCAGTTATCTTCTGCAGGTGCATCGAGTGATCGCTTATTTTTTCAGGAGGTTTCTGCCAGTTCACCCAAATAAAGCGACACACATGTCAATGGATCTGCAGCTCAAGAATCTGTTGGGTGATTCTCTGGAAATATTTTCCTAAAATATTTGAAACTTTGGAAGCGTCCAAAAAACGAAGATTTTTCCAACAGAATTCAGGCCAATAAGTAGAACAAGCAGTCAATAGTTTCACATGTTTTCTCGTTCTCGACTGATTATTTTATCATCACATCTGAGTTAACACTCGAGGATAAAGATTTAAATATCTTTAAATGTCTCCGTGCGTTCAGGATGAAGAAGGCAGAGATTCCCTGTCCGGAGGTGGTGCTGTTGAAGAAACACATCCTGGTGATGTCCTTCATCGGTAAAGACCACGTTCCTGCTCACAAACTCAAAGACGTCATGTTGGGCTCCGAGGACATGAAGAACGCCTTCTACCAGGTCCTACATGTACGTACACTGAACAGCAAGTACTACACGTTGTACTGTATGTGTACATGCAGTAAGTACAGCTGAAACTAAGGATTCGTTTCATCATTGATTCGTCTTTAGATTCCTTTTCTGTTTCTAAAATGTCAGAAATTACAAATTCCCATCACAAGTTCAGGATCCAGAGTCAAGTTGCTCATTTTGTCTGAAAAACACAAAGTATTCAGTATAAAATGATTTAATTGAATCAATGGATTCAGCGGTGAACACATGAGAGAACTTTATAGTATTTATCAATTCTTTACATTCAATTTGATTTACATTAATAATAAAAATGATAATAAACTCTATTTTTACAGCACTTTTCAAAACAAAGTGCTTTACATGGTTGGACCAGGATTAAAATATTTCAGGAGGCAATGAGGCAAATAAAATTGGACAATTAAAATAATACAAAAATAAAATGGAGTAAAATACCATTAAGTGCATTTAACCTCCGTAGGACCGACAGCTAAATGTTCAGTGTGAGCTCAGCGCTGCTGTACTCGTGCTTAGAGGGTTTTTTATACAACATTATGTGATTAAACCTCGATTTCTTTTTAAATGTCTGTCTGCTGTGTCTCTGTCTGTGCAGTTGATGCAGCTGCTGTATCAGGAGTGTAATCTGGTTCATGCTGATCTCAGTGAATACAACATGCTGTGGCACGAAGGGAAGGTACGACCGTCTTTCTTTTGTTTTTATCTTTACTTTTATTAAATTGTTTACTGCCTTCTGTTCTTCTTTCCGTCCACCTTTTATTCTCTGTTCTTTAAAGTTCCTTAAATCTTCCAGCCTTCCTTTGAATCTGTCCTCCTTTATAGGGTTCATGTTGTTTGTTTCTTTCTGTCTTTCCTCCTTTTATCCTATTTTCTGTCTTTTATTATTTAGTTTTTGCCTCCTCTGTCGTGTCCTTTTAATTCTTCTGACTGCACTTCTTTCCATCCTTCTTCCCTCCCATCATCTCTTCCTCCCTCCCTTCCCCTTTTCCTCCACCTCTTTCAACCTCTTTTTTATTTTTATTTTACCCCTTCCACCTGTCCTTTCCTTCCATATCTCATCCTGATTCTTTTCATTCTTTTACTCCTTGCTGCGATGCTCTTTTCCTCCTCCCACCTTCCTTCATTTCTTCCTCCATTTTTGTCTCTTCTCTCGTCCTCCCTCACTGTAGTTTTCATGTTATTTCATTGATTCTTTCTTTTCTTTTGTCTTCCTGCCGTCCCGCAGTTGATATGAGTCATCCACCACCGCGCTGCTCTAATGTCTGTCTGTCTGTCTGTCTGTCTGCTGTAGGTGTGGTTGATAGATGTCAGTCAGTCCATCGAGCCCACCCATCCTCACGGCTTGGAGTTCCTCTTCAGAGACTGCAGGAACGTTTCCACGGTAACGGCTACATTCATCTACATACATCCAAAATCAGAAATCCTCCAAGATAATAGATGCACATTTTTATGCTGAATTTGGTCTGCAGTGTGTGAGGTGACTGAGCAGCAGCTTTTTTAGTTTAGTTTGTATTCAGGTCTAATTATCTTCTGATACTTCGTCGTAAATTAGAAGCCGGAGGTAGTGTTTGAATGGTAATAAGCAACAGAACACATCACTTTTTAAATATATGGGGAATTCAAATGTCATTACAAAAGTCAGAAGAACTTGTTTAGTTAATTCAGGTACAGATTTATCAGAAATAGTGACCTTTTTTATGGTCTTGTGGTTTCTAGTTGATTACATGTGTTGTTTTATTATTTGTCTCTAATAAATTATTAGTTAATTCACAACTAGGATCTTTCCAGTCCCTTGAAAAAGGTACAAAATAAAAATATGAATAATTAATAAAGAACTGGAACCAAATTTGGTCTTTATTTAAAGAGAGAAACAGTTAACGGCCACAAAAATGTTTTTTTGGGTTTTTTTTGCCAAATTTAGAAAATATTTATATCAGATAAGATTGTTATTGTTTGTTTTCCAAGTTAAAGTTGTTTTGCTGATGTGGAAGTGAAGGAATTTTTAGTTATAATGTTCGTATGAGACGACAGAATAAAACCAAACTTTGGTGTGTTTGTGTGTCACAGTTCTTCCAGAAGAGAGGAGTGAGCGAGGCGATGAGTGTGTACGAACTTTTCAACGCCGTGAGCGGACTGAACATCCCCGTTGGTGAAGAGGACGAGGCCGAGTTCATGTCTGAGGTAACACACACACACACACACACACACACACACACATTTATTTGTGTGTCGTCTGTATTAAAATAAACAACACCAGGTTTCTACTGTAGTTAAAGATCATTAGAGGCGTCACAGTTCATTTCCATCTTCAGTTAAGACTTAAAACCTGCAATCAGACAGTCATTTTTATGAACTTTGATGTGGGAATGATCTGTATGTCACTGAAAGTTTGCAGGTTTGGAAGCTCACAGGTTGATCCGAAAGGAAACGACTGAACAACAAGTTGATTTCTGTTCATTATCAGTTAAAGATGTGAGAAATTCACAGTGAAATCCAGTTTTTAAGTAAAAAATGTGTTTTTTGTAATCGGAAATAAGAAGAGCAGAATAACTTTTCTTACTCACGATGATGAGCAGCTTCTGAGTCACTTTATGAGCTGAATCGTCGACGTTTTTTGAGTAAAAATCTGTTTAAGTTCAGCTTCAAACAAAACAGCTGCTTATACAAGTGTTTATCATGAATCAAATGTAATCACGATATTGAAAATGATCTTACAGTTACATTTAAGTTTATATCTTTTATTTGTGTCATTTTTGTTGCAACACCAAACATTTTCTTTTAATACGATACTTCAGCCATAAGTCAGTTATCGCTGGTTTTAGTCTTGTGTTGCTCTTTTGTTTTTATATATTTAGTCTCATCTTTGTTGTTAAAGGACAAGGTTAGTTTAAATCTGCATGTTTCTTATTGTCAACAAATCCCATGAAAATACTTCCTGATGCTCTGAGTTCTTGTTCTTCTGTAAATTGTTAAAAGTTAAAATGTTTGAATGAGTCTCTTCTTCTGCAGCAGTAATGAGCTGCCAGATATTTTGTGTTGAGAAGCTTTAAAGTAAAGTTTTAAAGCTTCGCTCTCTGTGCTCTGTGACAGATTGTGGCGCTGGAGAAGAGGAACGAGGATCACGTGCAGAAGCGAGGAAAGAAAACCTTCCCTGTCGCCTCTGAAGACGGCGATCCTCCTTTAAAACCCGACGCTGATGACTAACGCCCGCCCGGCTCGCTCTCTCTTCACGATCCCGCCGTGTTGAAAACGCTGAAAAGAGGAGATGAATGGAGGAGGCCCCCCGGAGGACCCGGTGCCTCCACCACCCACTGACCCACCCACCAGCTGCCTCCTTTAAACAGGCAGGACAGAGCGCCTCCTCCTGGCTGCAGGAGGGAGGAGTTTCACCGTGTTGGATGTTGAAGTCGGAGCGTCCCGGCTGCTGAGAGGCACCAACGCGGGTTTTTTGAAGCTGAGACCACATCTCATATCCTCCTGCTAATATTGGCCCAACACTGATACTGATCCTGGTTTGTGCTTTTATAAGAATCGCAGTAAAAATACAAGTAACAGGTAAAGCTTCTCACACAGGACCTCCTCTCTCCGGCTGGATGGGGAATATAAACGTGTGACGCATTTTGTTTCAGCTTCTTTATTTTAAATTCTAGTCGAGGGTTTCTGAAGACGCCGCCGGTGTCGGCTGATTTTGGGGAAATGAGGGTTAAATGATGCACGTGTGATGGTGCAGGTGGGGGAAAAAAAAGTATCTTGAGTTTGAATATTTAGTTCTGTAGCTTCAGCGAGGCCGAGGAGCAAACAAAAAGATACACTTTGTGATGTTGTCGATAACTTTGAAGCTACATGAGGACAAAGATAAACTGACACACAGTTTTATTAATAATCCAAAACAATTCACAGAACTTCCAAATGCAAAATTTGTTGAAAATCACTTCCAGTTGGCTGATATATTGGTGAATCTCTGCTGTTTATCCTGTAAACACACATTAACACATCAGTGTCTGATGAGGAGAAAGAGAGAAAAGAACTCTTTCTGTCCGTCTTTATCTTCCTCTCAGTTTCTTTATTCTTTCTCTTTTTTCCACCTTCTCATTTTCTTTCTGGGGATTGTCTGAATTGTTTTTACACTGACTCAGATATAAAAGTTGAGTTTCTACCAAAACAGCTTTTTTCCACACCTCAGACTGAGAAATGTAAAAGTTTGGTTCAGTTTGTTTCAGACTGAAACACTGGATTGTGATGAGATGTGGTTCAGACGTTCATGTTCCCCTCAGGATGAACTGTGATAACTTTATTGATCCTCTGACTTAATCTAGCACCATCATCAGGTCAACGTGTTAATGTGTCCAATACTTTGGTTTATGACCAAACACCTGCAGAAGTGATGACAGTTAACGATTATTTTTGTCATCGATTAATCGTTTGGTCTATAAAACTTTAGAAAACAGACACAATATGTGACGACGTCATCAGGTGTCTTGGTTTGTCCGACCGACAGCCAAATCCCAAAAATATTCAATTTATTATAATGCAAGACCAAGAAAAGTGGCAAATTTCCCCATTTGCGAACCTGGAACAACCACATTTTTGGAATTTTTGCTGGAAAAGTAACTTCAACGATAAGTCGATTATCAAAATAGTTGCCGATTAGTTTTCTGTCAATCGACTAATAATCGAATAATCGTTGCAGCTCTGATGACATTCCCATCAGCCTCAGCTGGACTTTGTGTTACAGCCTCACAGAGCTGTTAGCGTGACTGCAGACTCTTACTGTCTAAATATGTTGTACAAATTTAATATAAATATGCAAAATCAGCAAAAAATACAATTTAAATCAGGAAATATCGAGTGAAAGAATTAGACTGAGAATCTGACACATGTTCGTTAAAACTATTAAAAACGATACAAAACTAAAATGGAATAAAATACCCAACAATAATATGAGATAAAATCAGTAATGATAATAAAACAGGTAAGACATGTTGGAAAGTGTGCTGTCATTAATAAAAAGCTTTTTTAAAAGATCTGAGGTTCAGTGTAGAGCTGCAACTAATGATTATAACCGATTAATCTGTAGATTATTTTCTTGATTAATCGATCAGTCGTTTTGTCTTCAAAACATTAGAAAACTGAGAAAAGCCTGTTAGAATATCCTCGAGCCTGAAGCGACTTCATCAAATGTTTTGTTTTGTCCAACCAACATTTCCAAACCCGAAAATATTAAATTTACTATAATGTGAGACCAAGAAAAGCAGCAAATCCTCACATGTGAGAACCTGGAAATGTAAAAGTTTCTGCTTGAAAAATGAACATTAATTATCAAAGTAGTTGCCGATTAACTTTCTGTCGATCGATTAATTGACGAATCGTTGCAGCTCTAGCTCAGTGCCCAGCCTTAACTCTGTCTTATTCTGCCTCAACGTCTCTTTATTCTTTTCTTTCTTTTCTTCTCATCAGTCGCTCAGTCTGAAGGAAGAACTCTCAGTGATCCATCGAAGGGGAAATATCTGTTTGTGTCTTTTTCACATTTAAAGCTGAGAAGCAGAAGATTCACCTGAAAGCTGAAGATGTTTATTCCTGTTTGTTTTTTTGTCTTTTTTTTTTGTGGCTCGGTCTCATTTTCGGCAGTTCGGGGGCCAAATATGGACGGGAGGTCAAAGGTCACAGCAGCTTAGTTTGCGTGGAGTGTTTGTGGAAGATGAAGCAGGTTATTAAATGTTTTGAACACTTGAAAATGAAGCTTTTTAAATTAAAGTCCTCGTAGAAGAAACTGATTTTGATGTTTGCAGTGAATAAAAGATAAAAGTTTATTTTGTGTTTTTGATCTTAATGGATAAAAATGTTTCTCGTGCAGACACATGATGCTGGTTGATGAATTGCCTCATTGTGTTGAAACTGTCTGCAGACCAGCGGTGACATTAAAGGATGAAAAAAGATGAAAACTCTTGTTGTTTTTATTTTTATTGTTTTAATATAAAATATAAATAATTGTTTAATCAGCAGTTTGAAGCACTTGAAGGTTTGTTGTTAAACTGTGTTTTTGAGTTACTTCTGGGTTCTCCCATAATCATGTGATCGTCAGGCTGTCACGTGACACCCTGCAGCAAGCACAAGAATACTTCCGATCTGACTCCTTCAGAATAAAAGGAATCTCCATAAATGTGAACCAGCACTAAGCTTAAGTTTTGTGCAAAATATGAAAATTAATAGCAAAATAGCAGTGTTCATATGAAAGTGTTAAAAGTATGAAAGTCCAAATCAGAAATTATAAGTCTTTTTTTTAAGCACAGGTAATAAAATGATGGGATTTAATGGGAAATAATCTGAAAAACATTTAAAAAACATTTTGAAGAGAAAGATTAAATCAATTAAAACAGACAAAAAGAAGTCAGAAAGAGTTTGAGTACAATAAGTTGTCCCAAATTCAAAGTGCAGCAGAGAAATTAATCAATCAAATGAAATTATTTGATTTCTTTTTGAATGTAGATGTAGGTGATTTCTTTGGATTAATAATTAAAAAATGTCAAACTTAACACTCACTGATTAAGAGTCTATTTAAGATAAAATAAGCCTTTAGTGGTCGCCAGAGGGGGGAGTGTTGCAGCAGCACCAGGACAGAAATAAGTTCAGATAAATGGAAAGAAGTAAAAAATAAATAATTTGAAGTTTATGAAATAAAAATAACAAATACTGCAGTACTGTCTCAGGTGACACAGTGTAGCCACAAAGTCAGCAAAGTGTGTAAGAGTAATATGACACCATGTACTATAACAGCGTACACCGGAGTAGTATATAATATGATAAAGTAACAATACCTGTCTGTATTAATATAGAAATATAATATAGTACATAATAAAACAGTATAAATAATGTAGTATAATATAGTACAGTATGGGATTTAAACTATGATATAAGGTGAAATGTAGTAATATAGAGAAACATTATATATTTTGTGCAGGAACAACATTTTAAAGTCATTTATTTTTAAGTCACTAACCTGTACAAATATCGGCTTTTATTGTGAAGGCCCGGACCGGACGTGTCATGGCCGCCTGTTAGCCGAGCTGTTCCTGGTCTGCTGCAGCTGCTGCTGTCAGGGCTCTGAGGAGAGGCAGAAACAGACACAAAGAGTCCGGGCGGAGGGTCAGGATGAGTGAGGAACATCACCTGGAGCATTACCTGGAGCTGTGCGAGAGCCCCGTGCAGTTTGAACACGCCTCGAGCGTCAACAACGTCTTTTTCGATGAGGCTAACAAGCAGGTGAGCTAGTTAGCATCGATGTGGCTAACAGCTAGCTAAGTGACAGTTTGTCAGTTTAAAGAACATTTTTAGCTTCTTCTGCTTCTCAACAACAGTTTTTATCACATTATTGTCAGTTTTACTCTCTCTACAGTTTGCTGGCTGACTTTTCATTATGTAAACAAACACATACATTAGCAGCTAGGTTAAAAACAAACATTAAAATACTAAAAATTATAGAATTAACTCATAAAATCATGATTTAAACTAAACAGAGTTTGATCAGAGAAAAAACAGACAAAACCAAACATTCACTGTCAACTTTCAGTCACTTTCTTTACAGTTTTAGATGCTTGAAACTTCAATAAAAACACATTTAGATTTAATAAAATAATATGTCCCTGTGGCAGTATTATGGAAGCCTGCAGAGGACTTTATTAAAATGATAATGTAAACCTGAAAATGTAATTCCACAACAGCATTATAATTTTCCACATATGTATGTGTTACTTTGACATTTAATTTTCAAAGTCGTGTCCCGCTCTGCAGTGGACGTTATTCAAATGTTAAATCAAATTTGAAAATTAAAATGCAATATAAAGAATGTAACCTGAGTTTCCATTCATGCAATTTATTTAAGTCACAATTAAAATTAAAACGCATTTTCATTTTTACTCAAATAACACATAGATGTGAAAGATTATAATGCTGTTGTCGAATTACATTTTCAAGTTTCTATTATCATTTTAATATAGTCCCATAAAGGCTTCCATACAGTGTAATTAGAAGATTTACTGACATTAATATATACATTTAAAGAAAAGTTAAAAAAAAATAAATTGTGATATACAGTTATTCTATAATTGTGGATTTTCACTGAAGTTTTGAAGGATTTAGAGGAATATTTCAGGTGTTTTAGGTTACAACACACAGTTAATTAAAAAAAAGATATAAACCATCTGATTATATTGTTGTGCAAACTCCACATTCAGGAAACAAAATGTAGAGCTAAGTCGATCAGTCAATTGATTGAAAGTTGATCAGAATTGGTAATTTTTCAAGTGAAAATACAAAACATTTTCTGGTTCCAGTTTCTAAGATGTGAGGGTTCGCTGCTTTTCTCTGTCACACGTTCGTAAACTGAAAATATTTTAATAAGTTTAATAAGTCAATAAGTTTTGGACTGTCGGTCGAATAAAATAAGCAATTTGAAAAAGTAGCGTCGGGCTTTGAGAAATTATAATGGCCATTTTAAAATATTTTATATTATTTTATAGATAAAATTATTAAGTTCTTAATCAAGAAAATAATCAGGTAAGATTTAATAGATGCAGCCCTCACAAAATGTTTAACTTCAATCAGTTTTTTGTGTAAATTGTCTCATAACAGGGATTCTTTAACCAGTAAAAGAGGTCAAGAGTCACATAAATCATCTTTTATTTTGTTCTTTATTGACTAATTTATTTGTTTATTATATTTTTATGTAGATGTTTGGTGGTATTTTAGATGTATATATTGTATTTATTTTGAATCCTCCTCTGACGTGTAATGATCTTTTGTTGAAGCGGTGATGTCTGACTGTTGTACATGTTTTTGTTAATTAAGAGAAAATGAGGACAAAAATGATTAAACCTTTTAAATGGATTAAATTATTGGGACATTTAACCCCAACTTGATAAGATAAAAAGTCAACATTTGCTTTTTTTTGTTTTTTAAATGTTCTTTTTTGTTTGGTTCGGCTGAATCAAGTATATAGAAACATAAATATACAGGTAAACATGCAGGTGACAGGTGTGACTTGCTGCCATTGTAGTCAATGACAGGAATATTTCTTTTATTTCAGTAAAAGTTTAATACAACAATTTCAAACGACTCCATTACAAGTAATAATATTAATAATAATAAACTTTATTTGTAAAAGTCCTGCATTTAAAATCTTATATAAAGGTACAGAACTATCAAAAGTACAAATATTCATAATGCAGAATGACTTCTATGAGTGTTACATTATTATATATTATATAACATTATTAGCTAATATAGAGTCTTTTATTAGTGCTTTAAATAACGTTAAAGACAATCTCGCTGGACAATAAAGTCATTTTATTCTTGTTTATTAATATCAATGATCACTTGAAGATGTGTCGATGCTGCAGCTGGTTGTCTGACGTCTTTTCTGTGCTGTTTCCTGGCTGCAGGTGTTCGCGGTGCGTTCAGGCGGAGCCACAGGGGTGGTGGTCAAAGGCCCGGAAGACAAGAGCAGTGTTGCCTTCAGGTACCTCGGTCTGTGCAGGAATATCTGAAGAGATTTAGTCTGTGATTGGTTGCATGTAAAGACTTTTTATGAACAAGCTTTTGATATTTCTTCACTTAATATTTCGCTTCATCTGCATTAGAGGTGTGAAATGTGACATCAGTAATCAGATATATTGATCATGTTCTCCACAGAATGGACGATAAAGGAGAAGTGAAGTGTATCAAGTTCTCCATTGGAAATAAGATCTTGGCAGTTCAGAGAACTTCAAAGTCTGTGGTGAGTTTGGATGTGCAGAAGAAGACAAACACTTTCTGCCTCTATGAAGCTGAAAGCTGCAGCCTTAATCTTGTGTTGGAGAAAACTGACCTAAACTATTGATTTTCTGCTGTTTGTAGGATTTCATCAACTTTATACCCGACTATCCACACACAGAGTTCACCCAGGAATGCAAGGTATGCTACGTTATCTTCCTTCTGTTTATTTTAAAAGGTCGTTCCTTCTTCTTTCTGTTGATTTGAATAGATTTTAATAAAGAAGAACTTCAGAGAGTTTAAGAGTAACAGCTCAGGTGGATCTTTTATGTGTTGTGTTGTGTTTTTTGTCTCGTCCTGCAGACGAAGAACGCTAATGTTTTAGGTTTCTGTTGGACCAACTGGAATGAAATCGTCTTCATCACCGACCAGGGAATAGAGTTCTATCAGGTAATCAAACCCCGCCCTAAGACAGATGTTTGGATCGAACAAGGTTTACCTTAAACCGGTGAAACGTAGGGAGCATGGTTTTCTATATTTCCTGTTCTACTGGCTGTCTTGTGTGTGTTAGAAGGTACAGCTTAGACGCATCATTTGACGTGTTTCAAAACTTGTGCCGATACGATAACAAAACTTTGATACAGATAACTGCAGCGTCTCTGGTTCGACTCCCGGCCGGAGACCTTTGCTGCGCGTCACATCCCTCATGTCCCCATGTTTCCTGTCGTTCTCTACACTGACTGTAAAATAAAGACAAAATGCCAAAAAATAACCTTTAAAAAACACTTTTTTTGGTACCTTACTTCAAGAGATATAAACATGTTTTTCTAGAAAATCTTTTTTCATTAAACAGAGGAAGTCCAGCTTATTTAAAAGTTGCATGTTGTCTAAACACAAGCAGCCACAGCAGGACTTTGCTTAAATAAAATACAGACTAAAACTGTCAAAATGATGGTTTAAATCAGGAGCTACCTGATGAAGAAATAAGTGAATCTGATCAGACGTTTGATTTCAACTTATGGCAAAGACTCTTCCTGCTATAGAATTAAAACGTATTGAGGTTTGATACCCAACCCTGGACTAGCTGAGATGTCCTAAAAAGGCCACCGTACAGAGGAGGAAACCCTTCTGATGAAGTAACAATAGTTTCAGTTTTAGGACAAACCTCATGTTGTTTTTGCTTCACTGGTTTTAAGACAATAACAGTTGTTTTTCTGCTGTGTATTGAATCCTCAGGTGTTTCCAGACAAGCGCAGTCTGAAGCTGTTGAAGAGTCAGAGCATTAATGTGAACTGGTACCAGTACTGTCCAGAGACCGCCGTCATCCTGCTGTCCACCACCGTGCAGGGAAACATCCTGCAGCCCTTCGCCTTCAGGGTGAGCACACGCTGGTTCTCAATTTATTTTACATTTCCTCAGCTGAGAGTATTAGCAGTGTTGATACTCAGCTGTTTAAAGTAAATATTAATTCTTGTCCCTGTTTTATCATTTCTAATAATAAATAAATGTGATGTTTTTTTTAATAAAGTTTTTATTTAGTCGCTTGTTGTTTTTTGTATTTTTTTCAGAATGGGACCATGTCCAAGATGTCCAAGTTCGAGATCGAGCTGCCGGTCGTCCCCAAACCCGCCAAACTCAGTCTGTCGGAGAGAGACATCGCCATGGCACCCATGTAAGTTGTCATGGTGACGGAGGACGCTCGGCTGTGACGGCATCTCCATGAAGCTGAACCTGAAAAAGTTGTTGGCAGAAATCTCATCCTTCGTCTTTATTTAAACATTTGATTTCAACCTCACGGTTAACAAGTCTTCAGACCTTAAATCAATTCAGATAACTGATCTCCCACTGATCAATTTGGGACTTGACTAATATTGTTTGTCTTAATAATGAGCCACTAATCAGTTTGTAAGAGAAGTTACTAAAACGTTTTAGCACCTTTAGATCTCGACGTTTCTCAGTTTGTTTTATTACCAGAGGTATTTTTATCTTTCTCCATTTTTAGATTTTTACTTCTGTTTATTTTTGTGTATTTCTTCATTTACTTATTGTTTCTATATTTCTATTGCAATCTAGTATTTCCCCCGACTTTTACTGATTGATGGTTGGTTTTCTTGTTGCCACGTGAGGCCACCGTGTAGCTTTTCTTGTTTCCTGTTTCTTTCCCCCATACTTCTCAAAGTGTTGCTCTTTTGTCGTCTCTCTGTCTTTAATTGTGTCTCAGTTAATTCAGTTCTTTTTGCTGCTCGCCTGAATATGAATTATCACCCAATAGTAAAAATACTAAAGTTATTTCTCCCTCTGTCTCTGTAGTTACGGTCAGCTGTTTGTGATGTATCTGAAGCATCACTCACGAACAGCCAACAGTCCCAGTGCAGAAGTGGTGCTGTATCACTTACCAAGGTACACACAGAAATATATGGCACACACACATCCAGCTACAGGCAGCAGAGGCATCATCATCACATTAGACTGTATAGCAGGTAACCATTAAGTGTCACAGTGTGGCTGCAAGTCTTTATAAGGCTTTTACTTCTTTTAACATTTTGATATTCGGCACAAATGTTGCTACAATACAAATACAGTACATACTTGTACATACATACCTGTGCAGTATATTGCATACCTGTGTATGTGTAGATTGTAGAGTTATTCTAAATACTCATCTATGAAATTCACCTTGCTGCACCAATACAAAACATGAATATACAGTACACTGTAGACTTGCTTATCTACATGGTAGAATTACTTCTTTCAGAGATTTTAAATAAAAACAAAACACATAAAGGGGAGAAATTCACATTAACAGAAAGTGTGTGTGTGTGTGTGTGTGTGTGTGTTCAGGGAGGGTGCCTGTAAGAAGACTCACGTGTTGAAGCTGAACACGACGGGGAAGTTTGCTCTGAACATCGTGGACAACCTGGTGGTGGTTCATCACCAGAGCTCCCAGGTTTGATCACCTGAATTATTCATGGACATGATGTTAAAGGGTGGAACCAAGTACATTTACTCAAGTACTCTACTTAAGTACAGTTTTGAAGTATTTGTACTTTCTATTTCATGCTACTTAATACTTCTAATTCATTTTTCAGATTTTAGATTTTACAAACAAATCATATGATCAGTTTATATGATAGTTATAGATTAAATTATCCAACAGTATATAAAATAGTCAAAATGAGCTCCACCTGCTGATACATTAAAATGCTGCTCATGTTCATACTTCAGTAATAATATGAAATATTTGATCACGTATTATTTATACTCTGTGTGTGTGTCAGACGTCTCTGATCTTCGACATCAAGCTGAAGGAACCAGACTGTGCTGTCAACACACACCAACCTGTCCTACCTGCCAGGTCCATACACCCCTACAGGATACCACTGTCAGGTACACACACACACACACTCGCTCCAGTTCTGGGGCGGCAGAAATGAGTTCACTTGCAGCAGGTGGATGAAAAAGGCGATAAATCCGTAGCACATGCAGCGAAACCAACATGGAGATCATTAATAATGACGAGCTATATTTGTAGGTCGCGTGGTAGCCTCCATCCAGATTGTCTGCCCATACAAATCAGCCTATCACCTGGTAGCACGTGTCATCTACCTGGAACACCCCCCCCTTCCACACACAGTTATTTATAGTGTTTGTGTTCACTCTTTACTGAGAGTTTATTCCTTCCTCAGGTCCAGCAGTCGTTCCCTCTCAGCCTCCAGTACCGTGTCAGCTCTGTATCCTTTCACAGTAAAGTTTTATTTATTGTGTTTTACTGGATCGACTCTGGAAAATGAGTTTGTTTTTTAGCAGTTTTTAAACATTTCTCACGCTGATCTTTAACATCACTCCAGACTCTTCCTCCTGGAGTGTCTTCCAACCCGACATCATCATCAGCGCCAGTGAAGGTGTGGAAAACACACACACACGATCTATAGATATTATTATTATTAACTTAAAAATGAATAACTTTAACTGTGTCTCTCTCTCTCAGGTTACCTGTGGTACTTGCAGGTGAAGTTGCCTCCAACTGTCAACCTGCTGCAGGACAAAGGCAAACTGATGGACTTCCTGTTACGACGGAGAGACTGCAAGATGGTCATCCTGTCCGTCTGCTCACAGAGTACGCCTGTCTGTCTGTCTGCCCTCACATCACTTTGTGTCTGTCTTTTTATCTTAACGAGTGCAGTGGCTGTTCAAAATGTGCCTGTCTGGAACGAGCCGGTTGCTCGGCCTCCAGTATCGCTGCTTGCAGCTTTCTTGAGAACCGCTCATCCAAACAGCTTCACACTTGACACCGCAGCTCGTCAGCAATACACCCGCCAAGTGTGAAGTCGATCGGATGAACGGGGGGAAAATGGGGAAAACTGAGAGTTTATCAGAGCCAGTAAAATAAAATCAGTGTTTCTACACAAAAACCACATAATACTCTGAAGTTAAGCCAAACTTCCTGTCTCTTTGTCAGTTCTGGAGGGCGGGGAGAAGGGAAGTCTTCCTGTTGTGGCGACGGTCTTCGACAAACTCAACCAGGTGTATAAAGAATACCTGGAGGCAGAGCAGACCTACAATGTGGTGAGTGACCTGTACTTTTACTTCTACACACATATTTGTACGTGTGATGTTTGTGTTTATATTTGTTGTGTTTGTAGGCGATGGAGTCCGGTCCGAGTCGAGGCAGCGCAGCACAGAAGCGTCCAGTCAGAACTCAGGCGGTCATCGACCAATCAGACATGTACACACACGTCCTGTCATCTTTCACGGAGAGAAAGGTACAAACAGAAAGTCGACTTAGAAAGAAAAGTCATGTTTCATTGTTTGTATTTACAAAAGTCTGTTTGGAAATGCGTTTTTTTCTCTCTGTTTTGGTTTTCTGTCCTCACTAAATTGTCGGTTTTTGAGGTCAGTCTCCAGAGTGGATCATGTTAAAATGCTGACGGGGGAAACTGCGCTTTTCAAGAACTGTTATTTCACTAATTTAAAATGTCAATATGGGCGATCACAAACCAGAGATCTTTACAAAAACAACTTACAAACACTCGTGTTGTGTCTACGTTTATCTGGCTCAGTGTCGATGTTCTCTGAGGTTGTCAAAATATTGAGGATCTCTGTTTTCTGATCGTGTTGAAGTATGGACCTCACAGTTCAATATCATCACAAATGATTATAAACAAATTTGACTGAAAGATTCTGAATTTATTTCTCTTCAGGCAAAAAAAACAGGTTTGTTCAAGTTGAATAATTTATTAGTTTTTCTTACAGGTTTTGATTCAGATGCAAATAATTTAACTTATTCAATAATAATAATTATAATAAATATAAATATCAGAAAAGAAAGAATTGTGTTCTTGCAGCAGGAAACAATAATTTGAAATAATAAAATCCAGGTGACAATCTGCTTTTTAGAGAATCTGTTTGTTTTTTTTAATAAAAATAAAAACAAGAATAATGAGATAATAGACGATGCTCTGTGTGTTCTGCAGGGAGTCTCCCATAAATTCGTCATTGCGGTGCTGATGGAGTACATCCGCTCTCTGAACCAGTTCCAGATCACCGTACAGGTAAAACACAGCAGAGTGACACCTCACCGTTCACAATGAAAAATCTTTTCTT
>NTHP01001087.1:520-14888 GCA_003416845.1 Oplegnathus fasciatus | reverse complement strand
GTTCACTCGCAACGCTAGCAGAGACCGGAAAAAACAGTACGCCGCTTAACACACAGGTGAGTTGAAGAGCGAGTCTGTTGTGTTAGCTCCACCTACCCTCTCTGGCCGACCAACCACTGCTGGGTGATGGAAAACGCGTCACTAACTGTGCGCCACATGTGATTTTTCACAGGAATGTCGCCACAGACACCCAGTTTGTAATACTGCAAATGCTGCAGGCTTTCATCAGTGGGCCATAGGCTCGATCACCATTGTGTTACCTCATTCGGCGATAGATGGTGACTTAACAGACAGTTATTTTAATGAAAATCTTTAAGATTATTACTTTAACTTCCTGTAAATTTAGACAGTATCAAATCTACATTCTGTGTCTACCTCTTCCAATACGTCATTAAGCTGAGTGAAACATTCAAACCAGCACTCAAGGTTTTATGGCTGCACCATTCAATTCAATTAAAATATTCCAGATGTTCTGTGCATCATTTTAAACACATTTCCCCAAATTTCACCTTAAATATTCAAGATATGGAAATTTCCCAAATATGTATTTAATTTCCCAAAATATTTGTTTCATCAGGTTCAGGTCAGGTTCCTCTAAAGTGAACTATAACAACTTATCTGCTTGTATCTGAACTTCATGTGACATTCTGACTTTGACTTTATGACTTGAGAATTGATTATGACTTGTAACTGTAACTATATGCTATGACTTTGACTGTGAATTGACACCAGGACCTATGACACACCTGTATCCATTGTCTTCTACGTAAGCCGGCACACCAACGACGTCTTGATGAGAGACATCATGGGTGGACGCACATCAACACATCTGTTTCGTAGCATCAGCTCAACAATTTTACCACATTTGCTCCCCAGATCAGCACATTCCAGCTGCTGTACCTTGACCTTGATCATCTGTCTGTAAGGGACATCTGGTGTGCTGTGGGTGTCAACTAAAACTTGTCAAATGTTTCCAGTTCACAAACACACACCCACCAAGTCTCCCACGCCAGCTCAGTTACACCAACCTTAGACATGATAACTAAGCTGGAAATTCAAACCAATATGGCGCCATTCACTACTTACTGGAGGAAAGAGCTCAAGCCGTTTTGAGTATCCAAGTCCACGATCTGTAGTCCACCTGTTCTACAGAGCGGGATTATGTGCACTCTGCAACTCTGTTCCAACAACCTGCTCGACTTCCAGGACGTCCAGCTCCTGGAGCCTTCAGCGCATGACTGACCAGCGATCACTGGAGAAAACGCAATGCTGTTTTTGTTGGTTTGTTTTGAAGAGGATTTTTTTAGTTGAGCATTGGCCTCTTGTTTATATCCAAAGAACTGAGAAAGGACTCTTGAACAGAGAAAAAACGGTGCAGCACAAATTGTACATCACATTGTTGGGTGCAACAAAGTGCTTTGTTGGCTGGTTGTTAGATTTATTTATTTTTTGTTACCGGAAGGGGTCTTGAGCAGATAAGGTTTCATGTATCCTTCGTAGGGTTTGATTGGTAAAAGAAAAATACACGTAATAATAACTACTTTTGTCAGACTTTGACTCTGACTGGCACCCCAGCTTCAAATTAAACACAACTCTGCACGATGCAGTTGGTGCATGTTGCACTTATGTGTCACTCAACGTTCATAAGTTGTTTGTTTAACTCCATGACAGAAGATTTGGGACTTAAATTCTTCAACTTTGGATCTTAATTCTGACTCGTTGACTTTGACCTGGACCCTCAGGCATGACTGGAATTCATTGACTGATGACTTATTTCTTGAACTCCATAAGCTTTATCATTCATTGTGCGTCTTCATCATCTTCTCCTCACAGAGATCCTGAAAGGAGGGGTAAAGATGACCCTCAATCCCTTGCTGTGTAACACCGAGACCATCCAGTGGTGGGAGATCCTGGACAAAGCCAGCAATCCCAGCATGCTTTTCAAGATGGACACCTTCACACATAAATGTATGTAGAATAATGATGAAGTTTCAGTAATCTGAGTTTTACTGAATATAATATGTGTGTGTGTGTGTGTGTGTTTCCAGGTGAGAAGTGTGATCCGGGGTGTAGCGGTTCATGTTGGGCAGCAGGACCGGATCACTGCCAGAGATGTAAACACACACTCACTCCAATACACACCTCTACATCTTTTGTGCTTCCTCAACCACTGTCACACATTTCAAACTCCTTCCCTTTCATGCATTTATCTTTGTCTCATTGTCTATCTACTGTACGTCATCTTACTTGTCTACCTTTGTCCACATTTTACCCCCTTCTCTCCTCTTTTCCATCTACTCTTTCTCTTCCTTTCCTTCCCTGTATGTATGTTTATTTTTAACTTCACTTATCATTCATGTTGATGAGCTGCCCTGCCAAAAATGTAATGAAATGTCTCTCTGTGTCTCTGCTAGTCACCAAGCTGCAGTGTGCGGAGCAGTGCAGCAGAAGGTGTCGGGGTCCAAAACCCACCGACTGCTGTCATGAACACTGTGCTGCTGGCTGCACTGGACCTCGAGCCACCGACTGCCTGGTCAGTGTCTGCATGTTTGTGTGTGTAGTCAACCACAGCACTGCCACATTATCCTGATACAGTACTGTTGCCCTTAAAGTGTGTTAGTTGTTACAATTTGTATGTCGTTACAAATGTCTGGGACATAAAAATGTTTTAAGATCCAGCAAGACCCATATCAAGACAGTTTCCAGTCAAGTCCCAGTCAGATAGGAAAGCCCCATATTAAGGCAGGTAAGTCCCAATGCAGTCCATCCATCCATCCATCCATCCATCCATCCATTCTCTTCCACTTATCCGGGCCGGGCCGCGGTGGCAACAGGCTAAGCAGAGTGCTCCAGACGTCCCTCTCCCCAGCAACGTTTTCCAGCTCCTCCGGGGGGATCCTGAGGTGTTCCCGGGCCAGATGAGATATGTAATCCCCCCAGCGTGTTCTGGGTTTACCCCGGGGTCTCCTACCAGTTGGACGTGCCCAGAAAACCTCTAGAGGAAAGCGCCCAGGAGGCATCCTGACCAGATGCCTGAACCACCTCAACTGGCTCCTTTGATGCAAAGGAACAGCGGCTCTACACTGAGCTCCCTCCAGATGTCTGAGCTCCTCACCCTATTTCTAAGGCTGAGCCCAGCCACCCTACAGAGGAAACTCATTTCAGCCGCCTGTATCCGCAATCTCATTCTTTCGGTCATTACCCAAAGCTCATGAACACAGGTGAGTGTTGGAACGTAGGTCAACTGGTAAATCAAAAGCTTTGCCCTCCAGCTCAGCTCTCTCTTCACCACAAGGGTCCAGTACAACGCCCGCATTACTGCTGCCAACGCACTAATCCGCCTGTCCACCTCACGCTCCATTTTGCCCTCACTCGCGAACAACACCCCGAGAACTCCTTCGCTTGGGGCAGTAACTCACTCCCAAACCACCGTTTTCCGGCAGAGAACCACGGCCTCAAACTTGGAGGTGCTGACTCATCCCAACCGCTTCACACTCGGCTGCAAACCGCCCCAGTGCGTGCTGCAGCTTCCGGTCTGATGAAGCCGACAGAAATGCAGTGCAGTCCAAATCATTTCAATCTAGTTCAGACCAAATTATTTACACACTCTTTTCTTTCAAAAATAAATTTCCCAACTAACAGGAAATGTTGTCTGTGGTTCAGTTATACTTCAACTATTCTACCTGCTATAAATAAAGTTACAGTTACACACAATAAAGACACTGTCTTTATTTCTGTTTTTCTACTTCTTCTCCAGGCCTGCAGGGACTTGAATGATGATGGAACCTGTAAAGATGTTTGTCCTCCTCTGAAACTCTACGACCCCAAAACCCACCAGCTGGTCAACAACCCCAACGCCAAGTTCACCTTTGGATCGACCTGCGTAAAGGCCTGCCCACGTATGGACTTTAAACCCTGTATTTTATTGAGATCAACCCAGTAATTCATGCCAAACAGATCAAATAATCACATCATCAAGTCCAGCTAGCGTCCCCTATAGGCTGCAGTGTTTATTACAGATAAAAGTTGGACAGCGTTATCGGAGTGCAATGATAAATTAGTGGAGTACTTTTTTAACTTTTGGTAGAAATTAATAAAATTCTATTGTGTTTGTTTAAATATAGATACCTACGTGGTGTCAGATGGATCATGTGTCTGCAGTGCTGGAACGTACGAGGTGAAGGAGAACGGAGTCCAACGCTGCAAAGTCTGCGACGGACCTTGTCCTAAAGGTTGAGAGACCTAGAGAGAAACAGACAGACAGAGAGAGAGAGACCTGAATACTAAACAAGCAACCTGACAGAGTCTTTCTCTTCCTACAGTCTGTGACGGAGTCGGGGTTGGCGCTCTGATCAACACCCTGGCCATCAACGCTTCCAACATCGAATCCTTCAAGAACTGCGCTAAGATCAACGGGAACGTCCCCTTCATTGAAACCTCCTTTGCTGGGTGAGATACTCTTCACTGCCTCCTTGTGTGAGGTGCTCACAGCAGTAGAAAATGACATTTTAAGGTGTCCTGGTTACTTTGGATAACCCACCGAGATATTTGTGAGCTCTTTTCACTGCAATTTCTTTCCATCTAATGGTGTGTTCACACCAAATGTGAAGCAAATTTTTTGCGCGGAGCAATTACACACAAAGTCAGTGCAAAGACGCGAATTCGCGCCGGGCGACGCAAATGGCAAATACGCAGAATAAGCTAAATTTGTCTCATTCGCGTGACACTGTGTCGCGAAAGGCTATCAGTCTCCTGAAATTCTCCATAGCATAGCCCTGATCGATCCAAATTTCATTCAGAAAACAAGCATTTTAAAAGTCGTTTGCTTGTCATCTTGCGGACAGATGTGACAGAGCATGAATTCAGACTTTTTACAAATCGGCATCATGATGTAGTTATTTTGACATCCTTTTGATCCATTAATTGTAATTAAATCACAGCAAAATAAGTTTTTTATCAGTTTTATTTTAAGGGAAAATAATTCAGCCGACGTGTGACTTGCTAAATACAGTGAATATTTGTTGATTTTGACACACCAATTATGAAACTGCCCCTCACCAGAGACAGATGGAGAGGTGCTCCGCAGCTGAGATGGAACGCCTGTTGTTGATGTCCATTCCAGAAATCCTGGCACCGATCCTAGCTAACGGGTTATCAAACTGGGCACAGGTCAGCCTCAAGTAGCGCTCTTCCTCTCCTCTTTTCCAGAAGAGAAGGGCGAATATTCGCGGGTTGTGTTTAAACCCGAATAAACACAAATGATCCTGTGGTCAACCTCGAGCAAGTAACGTGAAAATTCGCTTCGCGTTTGGTGTGAACACACCATAAGAGCTCCACAAGTCGGAGGTCTGACTGAATATTTACTCAGTGCTTCCACTCATTTAGGTTTACCACAACCATTGAGACCAGATCTACCTGCAAGAACTGTTGATGGTACTAGAACTTCAGTCTGCCGTTGGTTCAGCTTGATGTCTGAAACATAACTTTTAATGTACTGATCTACAGGGAAGGAAAAGAATAAGTTCTGTGATCTTTGACAGCAACACTTGAAAATACAGGTTTCTTTTCATTGGCTCTTCCAGGGACCCGTACTATAAAATCCCACCCATGGACCTGGCTAAACTGGAGTACTTCAGGACAGTGAAGGAAATCACAGGTAGGTCAAAGATCATCAGTGCCTCTCTTCAGTAGTAACGCTGAATTGTTTTGTTGATTTTGTTCCTATGATGGAATAACGTCTTCTGACTGTGGGAAGAGTTTCACATACAGAGGATGGTTGATCTCATTGAACAGCAGATGCAGTCAGTGTGTGTGTGTGTGTGTGTGTGTGTGTGTGTGTGTGTTTCAGGTTTCCTGCTGATCCAGTCCTGGCCGGAGAATCTGACCTCTCTGTCAGTGTTTGAGAACCTGGAGATCATCAGAGGAAGAACAACACGCGCGTGAGTCAGTTGATAAATATATTGTTATAAAAACTGTCCTCAGTGATCAGAAACTATGATGCTCAGATTAATAGTGAGGTTTGGAAAGGGAACGTTAAATTGAATGTCTGAGATTTTATATGAGTATTTCTCAATGATTATTTATAAAATGATGCTCTGGCAGTGAGTGTAACTGTAGCTCCTCAGTCAGTCAATTTTTTTTTTTATATGTATATAATCATAAATCACTTCCTGTGCTCCCATTTTGTTTGCAGAATTAAAACTTGCTTCATCACAGTTAGTCTGTCACATCAGGTCAGCTTTTATTCTCACCCAAGCTACAAGCTGCTTTTCATAGAGATTAACTGAAGTCAGTGGCTGCAGAAAAGGAAGGAGAATTCAACATTTAAACACTGAGCCTTGAGCAACAAAATGATCTAAACTCAGAGGTCCATTTACTAGCTTTAAGATCTAGTTAATGTTTTGTCTGTTTTGCATCAGTGGGCTTCAGATTGGGATCAGATGAACAGATGTACCCCCCCATACACATACATACACGGCTGGTGTAATTTAAATATGGTAGACCTCAATATAGACCAGTTCCTCTCTGTGGCCGATGAGTCTCTAATATTCAGTGGAAAACCAATCAATGGTATTTGATATATTTTGCAGGTACAGAAAATGAAAGGTTATAACACCACCTACAGGCCAGTCAGTGTCTTCTAACTATCTAATTATAAATGGAAGGAGTCTCTGGCAGCTTTCTCGAGAACCGCTCATCCAAACAACTTCACGCTCCACGCTGCACTTCCTTGGGTCCTCAGCAATACACCCGCCAAGTGTGAAGTCAATCAGATGAATGGTTGTCGAGATAATCGAAGGACAGACAGACAGGCAGACAGACAGAGACTCCTTCCATTTATAGTTAGATATTGAAAAAGTCAACGTGTCCTGTTTTGTGCTTCAACGTTGACTCTTTCAGTATCTAACTAAACCCACCATCTTTCCTGAACCTTAACCAAGTGCTGAGTGTCTAAACAGAACCATAAAAACCATCATCATGATTTTGTTTCCACTAGTAGGTAGGAACTGTAGAAAAACAAACGAAATACGTTGACAGTGAACGTTACACAGATTTGTTCAATATAAACATTTCCTTGTTGTGTTTATTAAAAAGATTATGTAGGTGGCGTTAAGTGTCCTACAAAATGTTGGACAAACCAACCATGAACCAGGACAGATTCATTGTCCCTTCCACTGATGTCATCATGGGGGAGAAATAACTTGACCTACCACACCTCTACACCTCCAGAAACCAGAAACAACTGTTAGTAGTTGAATATTAAATATTGTTTATAAATCTCATATTAAATCTTTCCTCTCCAGTCTGCACAGTTTCCTGGTGTTGCATGCGAAGCACCTCCGCTGGCTGGGTCTGCGCTCTCTGAAGGAGGTGAGTGGCGGCCGAGTGAAGATGAAGGACAACTCTCAGCTCTGCTACGCCCGGCCAGACCAGTGGACCCGCCTCTTCAGATCCAGCGACCAGACCATCAGCTTGCTCAACAACGCCCCCCCTGACGTCTGCGGTGAGTTTTTGGATGTGTGTTGGGTTCGTTATTGCCATCACTGCTCAGTGAAGTGAATGAAATAAGAAAATCTTCTTGTCTCCCTCACACAGAACAACAGAATCGAACCTGTGACTCAGAGTGTACAGATGAGGGCTGCTGGGGTCCAGGTCCCACCATGTGTGTGTCCTGTCAGCATTTCAACCGCAGGGGGCGCTGTGTGTCACTCTGTAACCTGCTGCAGGGGTGAGACAGAGCTTTGAACCTCAGCAGTGAACCTGTGACCTTATAGATCCTTATACTTATGGATAATAATGCATTATACTTAGTGTAAGTAGTAACTATAACTGTCAGGTAAATGTCAGATAAATGCAGTGGAGTACAAGAATAAAGTAGCAGAAAATGGAAATACTTGAGTGAAGTACAAGTATATCAAAATTGTACTTAAGTACAGTCCTTTGGTCCACTGGTTATAGTATATCGTAAATTCTCAAATAGTAGCTGGTGCCGCCATTTACCTCAACTGCAGAGAGAACCAGACTTCTATTTGAAACCAGTTGATATTATTATATAAGTACATTTACTCAAGTACCGTACTTCAGTACAATTTGAGTAATTGTACTTTATGTATTTCCATTTTCTGGTATTACTACTTTTACTTAAGTAAAAGATCTGAGTACTTCTTCCACCACTGGATATTAGAAACAGGCTGTTATTCTATTTAATACCTGCTTTTATTTGACAGTTTACCTTGATCCTTTATCTTTGATCTATGATTGGTTGTCCTCTGTGGGCTTCGTTCCTGACTCCTGATGTTTCTCTTTGTGTGTTTTTCTGCAGTGAGCCTAGAGAGGTTGAGGTGAACAGCAGCTGTGTGGAGTGTCACCCAGAGTGTCTGCTGGAGACCAGGATCCCGACCTGCCGCGGACCGGTCAGTCCAGCTACTACTGCTGCTGCTGCTGCTGCTGATGATAAGATCAATTATGAAAATAAAAGAGCTGAGCTCAACGGTCCACTTAGCTTTGCTGAACTTTCAACCACAAATCATGTCTTCTGCATGGTCTTCCTCAGCTGAAAAAGACCCTGTGATAATAATTCGTAAGTAGTAAAAAAAAGGCCAACGAATTTTAAAAAATAAAGTTACAACAGAAGAAAGGGTGTAAGTTAAAAGAAGGAACTGATCAGGTGTCATGAAACAAAACGCAGAATTTAATTTCACAGAAATGAACAAATGTAAAATAATGAAAAATAATATTTTGTAGGATATTTTATATCACTTGTTTTTTTAAAAATGTTATGGAACATTTTAAATAAGCTAAGAGACAAAATATCTGAACAGATCAGGTTGAGCCGTGCACCAAAGATTCACAGATATCAACTTACTTCTGAACATATCTTACCGCCCTCATCCCTCCTTCGTCCCCACCTGCAGGGTCCAGACCAGTGTTCCCAGTGCGCCCATTTTAAAGACGGCCCCCACTGCGTGCCACGCTGCCCCCACGGTGTGCTGGGAGATGGAGATACACTGATCTGGAAATACCCCGACAGGACAGGCCAATGCCAGTCCTGCCACCAGAACTGCATCCAGGGGTGAGACACATGTTGCTGGTTCGTCATTCAGAGCTGACTGACGTCTCTGATGTTACATAAATGAAGAAAAGTGACTCATACTTGAATGTGAGGTGTTTTGTATCTCTGTGTCTGCAGGTGTTCAGGTCCTGGACTGTCTGGATGCACTGGGTAAAACCACAACCAGACCTGGCGTTATGGGCGTGCCCATCGAGGAATTTGGCTCTCCCAGGAGAAATCAGCATATTATTGTTATCATCATATTTTTGGGGGGGTTGTGATTTATTAATATCATTATTGTTTTGATTGGATATATATGTGCTTCATCCACATCATTTATTTTGTATTCAACTATTTTGCAATATTAGTGTGCGGAATATCATGTTTTTATCGTGGGATAAAAGTCTCACAGTCGATCAAGGAACACATGGAATTATGACAACACTGATTTAGTATAATTTCTGTTTCTGTTCATTATTTCAAAGAAAAAAACAAACATCCCTTCCTGTGCAGCACTACAGTTTCAACCTTTAAGGTCACCGATGCTGACATTTGATTTGCACCTCTCTGGTTTCTGCAGGTACCAGCCTATCACTGATGAGCCAGATGTTCCCCGTCAATGACAAACAGAAAGATAACACAGAAGCAAAGTAGTGACTGCTGTTAACAGATGACATTAAAGGTGTAGTCTACAATTCTAATCCAAAACAGTTTGTCAAATTCAGAGAATATCTCCTCGTGGTCCGCTAGCTTTCCGTTCTGTGTGTGCTCTGAAAAAAAGTCCAGAGTTCATACACAGCCCTGGCTCTGTAAACGGGAAACAAACAGAGCGAGTCGGGTAGAGCCACCAACCCAGGTCGTCAAATACCGACGCTTTAGCCGCGTTTCCACCAAACACTTCAGTATAATATGTCACTGCTCGTGTACAGGACAAACTAATGCTGTGAGTTACTCGCGCCAGTTTGAACGAGTATAGCGTATTTGTTTTGCTGTTGAGTTCAAATATCAACAAGCTTTCTCCAGAATCATAGACTACACCTTTAAGAGAAGTGACGTTAAGTTTATCCCCATTCTAATACTTTAATGACTCTGTTGTTACCCAACACACACTGGTTCTGCAAATAATACAATCTGTGACAGAATATAATCATAAACACATCAGAAATAAAAACAGAAATGTACAGAATAAAAATGGAAAAATATAATCCAGCACTAATAAGAATGATGATTGATACCAAACTTAAACATAACTCTGTACCTGCAGTCTGGCTGCTGCATTCTATGGAAGAGGATTAGGGCCATATGTGAAAATTCTTTTTGAGTTTTGAGTTTAAGGTCAGAATTCTGACTTTGTAATGGTGGCATTGGTTTACTGAATACCAAACTTGTGACCTCAGTGATAATGAGTGAATGAACCCTTAGGTGTTGTTTCTATGGATATAGGTGCAATCTCCACAGGCTGTCCGGTAAGAACAGGTAAGATGGTGAAGGGTTAATGAATCCAATTTACAACACACACACACACTCGTTGACATCCCACTCATTTATTGTTGGTGGTTTATATTCTTCTGAATGTGGTTACTATAATAAAGGGAATAAACGTAGAACATGTACAGACATTAATAATATACAATAGTAATAAACAAACAGTACTGCATGAAATACACAATACAAGAGTAATGCAATGTAAGGATAAACAGTGCAAAGATTAATGTATGAGGAGAATACAGTCCTCATAACTGTAAGGGAGTGTCAACAAAGAGCAAACTCTTAGAAAGGCTCTTATCCATTAGTACTGGTATAGTGCACGCAGAGGGTGAGCTAAGGAAATGCCAGAACATAAACCAATAACATTCCGACGGCACGGCGATAAATAACTAATCAACATAAACAACATTGTCGGGGAACATAATGCATTACAACGAATGGTAGTGCAGAGCATTAGCACCGTCAAACTATTACAGGGACTTTACAGCACAGCACCGTCGCTATACATGAGACAGTACAATATTACCACAACAGAATAATAATTGAGTACTCACATTTTCATGGATGCACAGGAAGGATAAACCAAATGAGTAGACGAATATGAAATAAGAGTCCAGAAAACTGCAGCGGTGAGTGGAAGTCTTCTTCTTCAGTTCGGGCCAGATGTTTGATAGCGTGTTGAGGTGATGGACAGATGAACGGAGACTTCTGATTGGTGCAGAGAGACTGTCTGGTCGCGTGAATGCCATGCACAAAGCTACAGACTCGAGGAATGTGCATGTGAACTGTGAGTGGGCTGAAGAGAGGAATGCCTGAACTGGAAACTGTTGAAGAGTAGATGACCTTCTGAACAGACTTTAAACTCGGAACCAAAATTCACATGTGGCCCTAATCCTCTTCCATAGCATTCTGATATCAATCTCCAACATATTTAGAAATGTGTAAATTAGCTGCAATTCTCCATCACACCACATGGTGAAGCTGCAACACAAAGCAATAAACTGATTTTCCACAAGTTCACAGTAGTTTAACGGCCCTGTGTGTGATTTAAAATGCTTTAAAATTACAGTTATTATGTCATCAACAGTAATAATCTGTTTTGTCACTTTGGGTTATATCTGAATCCACCAAGAGAAAACAAAGGAAAAAAATCCAGGTCCAAATGGAGGGTGGAGGAGGTGGTTGAGTGTGGAGCAGAAGGAGTGGAGGAGTCTCAGTGTGTCTGCAGAGACTGTGTAGAAGGACAGAGCAGCAGCAGAGCAGTCCAGATACACTGATGNGCTTCACTCCCGAGTCCTGCAGGTTGTTTTCACTCAGGTCCAGCTCTCTCAGATGGGAGGGGTTGGACTTCAGAGCTGAGGCCAGAGAAGCACAGCTGATCTCTGACAAACTGCAGCCCCTCAATCTGAATAAAGAATAAATGATGTAACTTTAGAAGACAATGTTCCTGCTTGAAATCATTCAATGTTTAATCAGAGCTGAAGAAGGTTTGGAATGTAGAAGTTTAGAAAATGGAAACTCCGAACACCTGAACCACACAGGATGCAGTTTCAAAACTGTAAAATACAAAAAGTGAAAAAGAGCTCTCATTAATATTAATGACAACGTGCTGCTACTTCAATAAAGACGAAGTGACTTCACCTCTTAAACTCTGCCAGCTCCACCAGTGGCTCCATCTATACAAACTCATGCTGTGCAGCCAAACACAAATAAAAACCCACAGAAACTGGTTTCAGATTCGACTCAAGATCCCAAAGTTTCCAAAGATGCCAAATATGTCAGGAGGAATTTTGGAGAAATCTTCAAAAAAGACATCTACAATATTTCTTTTAGGAATAGTGGAGTCATAAAATCAAAGCATCTTCAGTTTAAATAATTCAGTCAGTTTAAGCATCATATAGCTTCATAAAAATGTTGGAAAAAGAAAATACTGAATATATTTGTTATTGTCTGATCGTTGAAATTGAGATTATTTATTTATTCATTGTATTTATTAATTACATTATCATTTATCAAAAAGATAAAACATGACAGAGAATTTAAGGTGAAAATCAGGAGTTTAAGAGGTTCAGAGTGAATTATCCAGTATAGGATATTTCTTGTTATAAATCTGGAGCTCCACATTGCTCTGCCACAGTCAATGGACGAAACCACTGAAGAAGAAAATAGATTTTAGCATTAAGATACTCAGTGTGGATCAGTGTAATATCAGCCTGCAGTTTAATGTCACCACAACTTTGACATCATATTAATCTTAGCACAGAAGTAAAAAATGGTGTCTGACCTCAGAGTCTCCAGTCTACAGTGTGGACTCTCCAGAAAATCACACAGCAGCTTCACTCCTGAATCCTGCAGCTTGTTGTCTCTCAGGTCCAGCTCTCTCAGATGGGAGGGGTTGGACCTCAGAGCTGAGGCCAGAGAAGCACAGCTGATCTCTGACAACCTGCATTCCCACAATCTGAATAAAGAATAAATGATGTAGATAAAAATCAATTTATAATCCAATCAGATGTGNTCAGGTTTTAAATGTGTAGCTCAACATTACTGTGTCCTAATCAATGAGCTTTTCCCTAAATGAGTAGAGTGACTTTGTCATTGTGTTATTGTGGATCATCACAATGTCAGCCTTCTACAGACATCATCTAAATGTCACCACAACATTCATACACCTATTCATGTCAACACAGATTAATAACATGCTGCTGATCTCACTCAAGTCTGTAATTAGAGGAGAAATACTATATTGATCCTTGAAACAGCTGCATTTTGAAATATGCTTTGATCTCTCTGTGTTCCTCTATATGTATGTGTGTGTGTGTGTGTGTATGTGTGTTCTGAAGGATCAGTATCAATGATTTGATATTATTTGTGAAAACACATTGAAATTACCAGAAACCAAATAAATATTTCTACTTTAGCAAGTAAACGTTATCAATTTAAAACAAATATTAGTTCAGAGGATCTTCTGTATACAGATTTGACCATTGACCAAACATTATAAACATTCATTTACTTTAACAACTAACAGTGGACATTTTCTACAGTTTCTTGAACAAACAGAATTCTTTTGTGACTGCAGACTAAATTTAGTACAAGAAAAATGAAAATATGAACAAAAGGAAATGTACAACTTTATGGATGTAAGTTATGTATGAACATCAATTAAGTTAAGTTGTTAAACATATAAGATCTACAATAGTAACAGAGAGTCAGTGAACTGACCTCAGAGTCTCCAGTCTACAGTGTGGACTCTCCAGAAAATCACACAGCAGTTTCATTCCTGAATCCTGCAGCTCGTTTCCAGTCAGATCCAGCTCTCTCAGATGGGAGGGGTTGGACTTCAGAGCTGAGGCCAGAGAAGCGCAGCTGATCTTTGACAGACTGCAGAGACTCAATCTGAATAAAGAATAAATGATATAGATAAAAATCCATTTATTATCCAATCAGATGTGTTCAGGTTTTAAATGTGTAGCTCAACTGTACTACGTCCTAATCAACAAGCTTTTCCCTAAAATGAGTAGTGACTTTGTCATTGTGTTATTGTGGATCATCACAATGTCAGCTTTCTACAGACATCATCCTAATGTCACCACAACATTCAGACACCTATTCATGTCAACACAGATTAATAACATGCTGTTGATCTCACTCAAGTCTGTAATTTGAGGAGAAATATCATATTGATCCTTTAAACAGCTGCATTTGGAAATATGCTTTGATCTCTCTGTGTTCCTCTATGTGTGTGTGTGTGTGTGTGTGTGTGTGTGTTCTGACGGACCAATATCAATGATCTGATATTATTTGTGAAAACACATTTAAATGACCAGA
>NTHP01001086.1:1939-33754 GCA_003416845.1 Oplegnathus fasciatus | reverse complement strand
TACCGAAGGAGCTCTCACTACCGCAACCAGTAAAGAACAAGAAAAAAAGGGAGGAAATAAAGAACAAGAAAAAAAGCAGGAAGGTGAGAAGAGAGGTGACTTGAGTATTGAGGAACCGCCTACAAAGAAAACAATTAAGGCAGAAATAGAGAGGGCTAAAGATAAGTTCAACAAAACAGCTAAACTCTCAACAAGAGAGAAAAAAATCAGAGTGTTATTAAGACAACTCGGAACAAATGCTTTTAAGTTCAAGTACTCTAACAAGAGAAACACACCTCCTGAACCTCTTATAATAGAAAGCCATCAGGTTAACATAGGTGTTCGGGGGGAGGGAACATCTCTTCGTTATTATGCACTGAGTCCTACTGAGTTCGCTAAAAATCCCAGTGAATGGCATAAGTACTCTCCAGAATTTGAGAAGCGATTTGAGGCAGAACAAGAAGCCCATGCCAAGCTTATAACCGGCATCTATACACGAGATCGTAACTATTTAAGGCAAGATAAGAGATGGGAGGACAAGAACTAATCATTAAAATTTAAACACAAAAAAAGCCCCAAACCAAATTAATGGAATGGGGCTTTAAAATTATTCTTCTTTTTTCTCAAGTATCTTAGACATGATGCCTTCGTCGTCCTTATAAAAGTATCGACACCCGAAGGACTCGATCACGTCTTCCATACATCGTACGCTTCCGTCCTTTCGTTTAACCTTACTAACAGGCTTATTACGATGAGAAAGAACGAAGACTAACTTTTTATTTTCAGGAAGACTGTTTACAATCGTCCTGTATTTTTGGATGTCACCTGCTCTGAAGAACCCTTTGGATTCTATTAAGTAGGTGATGTCATCCTGTTTGAAAATGAAATCAGGCTCATAGAGATGATGAGTCACATAACTTATGTGTTCCTCCTTGGGAGGATGAAAGGTACAATCTTTTAATTCTTTAAGATGTAAGTCTAACTCCATCTTAGAATCATAAGTAATACCTTCGTGTTTGATATGCTTAGATTTTCTTTTACGCTGATAGTAGGGCAAACTCTTTAATCCTCTGTTTCTTCATTTTGATCAGAACCTCGTATGGTGTTACGAAATCCTTTAACCTTTTTCTTTTTATGAATAGGAGGTGAGTCACCGTACAACATCTGACGAACCATCTTCTTACTAACCTTTTGTTTGTTTGAAGGGTGTTGTGAAGGGTGAATGTCGATGTCTTCGTAGTCAAAATCAATCATTTCTTAGCAACCTCAATCATTGTTGATAGAGTAACCATAGCAATCCAAAACAGAAAAGTCAATAGTTTTAGGGCTATGGTTACAAATAATCACAAAATAATTATAAAATAAGCATAAACATGCCTAGTTAGGTTCAAGATTCCTAAGGAGCTAGTGAATTTTCCTTGGGCTCATCGTATGCATATTCTAGTTTCTTTAGCTCCTCTTTTNCAAACCCTTCAAGACATGCTTCAACTTATGCCAACGATGTGAGCCTAGTTGATGATAGAACTCTTCGAATACTTCCTTATTAAAGTAGAGATAACCTTCACTCTCTGGAAACTTCTCCTTAATCTTAATCATGTAAGGATTAGTATGAATCTCCTGATAGTAAGCAGGATGAACCAATTGAATCTTGTGTTCTTCAAATAGCGTCTGCTCACATACATTACAAGAACCTTGAAATTGTATCCCATAACCAATGTACCAGTACTTACTAGACGAAACAGGAAAGTACTTATCCAACAACTCATAGGTTGGAGACCGTAACACCATTACCTGTATCTCCTCACCATCAAACTCGTAGTTATGGACAACCAGAAGATCAGGGTTACGTTTGTAGTGTTCAGGAATCTTACCACCATGAAGTGAAGAGATGTACTTCAATCCTTTCTCTTCCATGAACTTATTCAAGAAGTAGAACACATGACTAGGGTTCTGAGGATAACAAACAAAAATATCAATATCCTTTGCCAACTTGTTCTGTTTCCAATCCCTTGGAGCCCCTCCCGCAATAATAGCGGAAGGTTCCAACCAACGTAACATGTTAAGCACCTCACGTGCCTTAGTCATCTGTACCAGAACTTCTTTAGAGTATGCTGCTGCTTCAAACATGATTATGCTTCCTCGTTGGTGATTACGGATTCTTCAGTCTTGTCAAAACGTTGGCGAATGAATCGTGCGTGACGGAACTTACCTGCTGGAGTTAACTCCATGTACTCCACCTCAATAATACAACCTATAAGCTCATCACGGATGCTCCAGTAGTGTTCCCGCTCTGCATCGGTGAATCCTGTACCTACTCCTCCGCGGCTCGTGGTGAGCAAGCCAAGGCGTCCTGCGTGCTTACCTTTCCCTTCCACATATCCAGTCACTCGTATGTCTGCTGTCTCTTTATTCTTAACCTTTAAGTGCTTGTTACCTTGACGAATAATCAACCCCTCGTAACCAAGAGCTAGTTGTTCTTGCAGGATAGCCTGTATTTGAGCCACAGAAGGGTCTACAAGCGTAAATAGGAACAACCGAGGGTCTAGCTCATCCAAGCGATAAAGATCGTCCCGGGTGACTCCTGTGTCCTCTAGCTGTGTCCTTACAAGTGAAACACTCTCCTCCCAACTATTACGATACACCTCATAATTAGTACCAANTCTGCTGTCTCTTTATTCTTAACCTTTAAGTGCTTGTTACCTTGACGAATAATCAACCCCTCGTAACCAAGAGCTAGTTGTTCTTGCAGGATGGCCTGTATTTGAGCCACAGAGGGGTCTACAAGCGTAAACAGGAACAACCGAGGGTCTAGCTCATCCAAGCGATAAAGATCGTCCCGGGTGACTCCTGTATCCTCTAGTTGTGTCCTTACAAGTGAGACGCTCTCTTCCCAACTATTACGATACACCTCATAATTAGTACCAATCGCCACATCCAGATGATCCAAGTTATAAAGAGGTTTGGATGCACGAGACACCCAACCAGCCTCTGTCTTGAATGCACGAACTCCGTCAATCTTAATACCGATATCCCAAGCACCCTTTAGTGGTGTTTCTTTCCACAGAAGGTTTATCGAATTGGGTGCCGTCTTTGAGTGTGCCAGTCGTCATAGTATTTGTCTGCCTTTGTGGTATTAGGAGAAGGTAGGGAAAGAATAAAGTTCATCTAGGCTTTTGCAGCCAATGTAAAGTAGTCTTGCATTCTCAAGCATCAAGTCATCTGCTTCCCATTCGTTAAACTTCTTAACGTATTGGTCTCTTACAACATCGAATAACTCCTTCTCATTCTTACAATCGCTTAGAAGGGCCTCAGCACCTCGTATACCAGTCTTTTTAACATAACCTATACCCTTCTTCTCCCCCTTCTTCCCAATGAGTTTGTAGTGGTAACCACAGCCCAGGATAGCATCTGCTGGGTCACCTGTAAGCATTTGTGTGTAGAAGAATCGTAGGGCTTCGAGTTCAGTTATGTATTTTGGTTTCTTATCTTTTCTCCAGTCAAAACTCCAACCAGCAACAGTGCGACGGTCTTTATCAATTGAAGCAATACAAGAGACAATACCGTCTCGTTGATATTGTCTTTGTCTACAAGCTAATTCATCATCCGCCTCGTAACCTAAGGTTACAAACGGGTTATACTTCTTCATGAGGATGTCTGACACAGCTTGCCAATTATCAGGCTTAGCTCTCTCGGCTCTCTGTCCCTTATAGGTGGTTTGCTTTGCTATCTCCTTTCTCCAATTACCTTTCCCGGAAAGGATAACTTCATGCCTTTCGGCTCCTGTAGCTTTCAAGGTACTCTCAACAAAAGAATCTATTCGCTTCTCCAATCTATCTAATGACAAGGGATACTCAACATGTTTCAAGAATGGATGTTTTTCCTTTAAGGCACCCTCCTGATACCGAACAACGTCGGCATCAATAAGCACAACTTCAATCTTTTCATCTGGAATCATTTAGTGTCCTTCGTTGTCCTCTTTGGGCTCATTGAATCGTAAGGCAGAATCAACTCTGTCGAGTATTCCCTTGATTTTGTAAGAGAAAATGCACAAGTCTACTGCTATAACAATTGCAAGTGCGATGAGTGAGTAGGTGATAATGTCATTAATGTTCATGTGTCTCTCCAAACTCAAGAAGGGTTAAGTCACAAGCAAACATCAACTCAACCTCATTCTCGTTGTCTCTGGACCTCACAACAAACCAATCATAACCTACGGCCTCCACACGGTAATCAGCGTAACCATTGTTAGTGGTTGACCTACGCGTAACATACCAATACTTGAGATCTTTGTACTCATTACTTACCCTCTTATACAAGGCCACTATCTCTAGCAGCCTTGCTTTTGTGTTTAAGCCATTATCGTAACTTACCTTCAGTAGCTAAGAACATTTTCAAAGCACCATCGTTTACAACCTTGTCTACGTTCTCATCAAAACCAACCCCAATGTAGATTTCTTCATAAGCCTTTTTAAAGATTCGACGAAGATGAGATAAGTTATTAGAACGGATACCGTTGAAGGCATTTGTTAGTTCTAACAGATAACCATCCATGGTGTATGTGGTGTATTCTTCACGACCCATCTTACTGTAGTAGAACATCAACCTCTCTTCGAACCTTTTATCACGTTCCCAGTGATGTTCAGTGATGGAACCACCATAAACCTTAGCGTCTTCGTTTAAAACGATAACATCTTTCCAAGGTTCATTCAAAGGAGTGGTGTAACCATTATTATTGTGAAGACAAGAGCTGAATCCGGTAAGCATAGGTGTTGCTCCTTAATTATTAGTATAACCTAACACACCACACCATTATCTGTCAACTAACTTTGCATCCACATTAGTTTGTTATAACCATAGACAAACTGATCTATTTCCTCTTCCTCCAAGTCGTTCATAACATTTACGACAACATAGTCATCAGACTTCCAAGAGTATTCATGTACATCCTCTTCGAAGCACCAACCATCATCAGGCCAGACACAAACCTTAGTTGTTTGCTCTGGCTTAAGGTGCTGTGATTTCACAAGTCTGTCGTAATCAATCATACTAGAAAATGTATACTTAGGCATAAGAGAATCTCGTAATGTTGTTGTTGAAGTAGTGTTAATGACAGTCTTTCCACGACAACCCCGGGATATACCCTCCAGTAATCGAGGACCGTAATCCGAAGTGTTGACCTGCCTTCTCCAAGGCTAGTGCCGTGATTTCCCCAACCTTTGAATAAGCTGTGTAAAAGCTGGTATCATTGTGTCCAACGTCTGACCATCTTTTTCCTGTCTTTGTCTCTTGTTCTTTCTTAAACGCTTTACATTCTGATTCTGCCCTCTTCGCATCTTCTTTGCTCCCTTTTTCAAACTTAAACGTCTTAAAGGTGAAGTCCTTACGCTCAACTGCGTGCTGACTCTCATCCAACTGTTTAATATAGTTCGCTAAACTATACCGCCCATTGCATTGTTGCTGTACAATGTAGGGCTTCTCCGGTTTTCACCGGAGTGTCCGACCATATCACGCTCCCTCTTAATTAAGAGTAGGAGCCTCCCCGTTTCGACACCGCTTGGTGCCTACGTCTTTCGACTGGCCTGTGAACCTTCTCATACTGAGCTTGGCTGCTGATTGGCATTTTAAAGCTTTCCAGCAATTAAAGGAGTTATTCGACAACCATTACTGATTGAAGCCACAATGTCTTATGGTAAGCTATCATTTGCATTTGAGTAGGCTTACCTATGAAAGGATCACAACAGTAACCAAGTTCGGTACACTCCCTGTCTACGATAAGGTGTGCTTTCTTCATTGTAATTACACCACAACTCTGGAACAAAGTATTCAAGAGTGAGTGTGCTGAACGAGTTGACAACTTACGTCCATCAATACCGATAATATATTTCTTACTGGTAGCTTCCCATTCTTTTATCAAGTCTGCCTTAAGAGCAGCAGTAGCAGCATTAGCTTCCCAGAACTCCTTGAAGATACGTTTTGCTTCCTTAAGGGTCCAGCCATTATCTGCTGCAAGTTTAGGTGGTTGAGCCCCGTAACTTATTGAATATCTTACGGTTTTTGCTTGATCTCTGCTAATGCTCAAAGCTATACTGGTGACTTTATGCACGTCCATAGGCTTAGGTGCAAGCAATAATTGAGCTTCTTCTTGTCCTCCTTTGTAAGGCAGAATATAATGGCCTTGTACTCTTGCTTCGACGTATGTGTTCAGGAGGGCTCGCAACACCCTCCCCGTTCTCTTACGAACTGCTCTAGGTTTCCCATAGAGACCAGACTATATCACGCTTCCCAAGGATCACGTCCTTGGTTGGCCTCACCGCTTCCATTTAAAGAGGAATTATCTGATGATTACTCAGTACCTCTACCCCATAAGCTTGGGCTGTACTCTACTCCCTTCCGCTACTCTTTTTTCCTTGAGGCGTGGTTTCGATAGTCGTTGAACTTTCTATTTGCGCCACCAATGATAATCTTCTGATACACGCTTCCAGTTTATTCGAGCATGCACCTTATCTAAACGTGCAGTAGGTATGTTAAGAATCCTTCCTACTTCAGTCGGATAAAGTCCTTGATCAAATAGTTCGCAAGCTTTGTGAATTTCTTCTTCATTGGACTTAGCAGTACCAACCATTGAACCGTGCCACCAAGCAACAGACACACCTGTTTCAAAAGCATGTCGTTTGTTATCGCCACTTGTCGCCCATTCCAGATTAGAGATATGGTTATTACTCTTATCTCCATCTCTGTGGTTTACGGTTGAGAGGTCTTCTGGGTTAGGGATGAAATGGAGAGCCACAAGACGTTGCACGGCGATAGTCTTTTCAAAACCATCTTTACAAAGCTTGTATGCCCACCAAGGTGTATTCCCTTTCCGCACACTATGTTTAAATGGTTTCAGAAAACGATTACTATACCTACTGAAAAGACGACCGTCTTCATAGATATCATAAGCCTCGAAACCTTCAACTTGTGTATACTGCATTACTTATCTCCTTCTGGTTTTTGAGAGGAGACGCAAATAGCTTAGCTGCTGATTGCCATACCTTGGTTATAAGGGTTAGGGTTCCCAGCAATTCAATGAGTTTTAGATGCGCCTTTTTGACTTGTCGCATCACCATCGGTTCCAATTTGAAGGTAGCCTTCACCACATCCAAATAAGTCTCTCATTGGAGCACCGTACAATGAACTAACACGAGGTACGTTTGCACTTTGTATTCACTCAAGGTCGCTAATCTTGAGCCGTCTCCGAACCAAACGATGAAAATAACGAGTTGCTGATTTGTCAGAGATCCCTAACATTTCAGCTATGTCCTTTAACTCATTACCTTCTAGGAACAATTTACCAATTCTGACCTCTAACTCTTCTTGTGTCAGAAGTAACTTCTTGGCAACTACAAAACTACCTACATCAAAGGAATTAAGAAAGTATCTTGCCGTGAAATACTCGATACCGAGAAGCTCTGTGATTTTTGTTAGGGTTGCGCCCTGAGCGTAAAGAGTACGCACTTCTTCTCGTAAAGCTTCTATCTGTATTTCTATCTTAACTTTCTCGATGTCGTGGTTCAGTATAAAAACTCTGGGAAAGTGTCTCTCTCTTCCTAGCTCTTCCCCAATACTTACGAAACTTCGACCCTTGCAACGTTCTTCCCAGATGTGTAAGGCCAGCTCCGCTGAGTTCTCAAAACCACTACGTACAGCCGCACCATCTCTTTTGGAAGATGCCGATTTACAATTAGCGACATCCTTCAAAGTCTCCCCGTAGATGTTAACAATTTGGGTTTGGGAGATGGTGTGAAGACTAGAATTAGACAGGTTATAGTAGTCAGGATTATTAGCTGCATCTGTTTCTTCCAACAGTCTCGCTTCCTGAACCTGTACCTCTTCCCTGTTACCTTGGAATAAAATCTCTACTGTAAAGACATCTCCTCTCTCCAGATGAGCCTTAAAGACTCCTGAAGTTGAGCTGCTCCAGTAAGGACGGTTTGCACGATGACACCAGATCATCTCCCGTCCCCCAACAGTAACCAGAGAACATTCAGTCTTCATGCCTATGTAGTATTTAGGCTGTACGCCTTCGACTGTATTTGTAAGTTTGTACACTACATCCATCGTTTGCTCCTTCAACTGCTCACACTTTCATGTGAGAATAGACTATATCTTCGAAACATTAGCTTACCGTAACATAAGGGCTAATGTTCCGCAACCTGTTTCCATCACTGAGCTTATGATGTACTCCCCTACTAACACATTAAGTTGTGTCGTAGATAATGGGATAGTCGTTGAACCCTTCTCTGTTCGAGATTCGGCTGCTGATTACCCAATCCTTTCTNGTACGTTTGCACTTTGTATTCACTCAAGGTCGCTAATCTTGAGCCGTCCAAATACTGGACTGCTTATGCTTTCACATAAGAATAGACTATATCTTCACCTGCTCTTAAGCAGGGCAACCTGTTTCCATCACTGAGCTTATGATGTACTCCCCTACTAACACATTAAGTTGTGTCGTAGATAATGGGATAGTCGTTGAACCCTTCTCTGTTCGAGATTCGGCTGCTGATTACCCAATCCTTTCTATTTTCAAACATTCACGCTTAGGTTTATTTCATCCTTACGTTGTAGTTAGAAAGGCTCTAAGGGCTTCCCAGCAATTAAGGTTGTGGTTTTACATCTGAGCTACAGTTAACCCCGATGTGACGAAATCTCGCCGTATTGCAACCAAGAGTATCCGCAGGGGTAGGTATCCGACCATCAGACTCTCGCATCTGAGTAATCCAACCAGTCCCCTTAGGAGAAGCTATTGAGTTACGTCTGTGCCTATAAGTTAACCAGTTCACAATCGCTCTTGAATAAGGCACCTGTTCAGATAACCTTTCCAAGTTAGGACACAAATTCTTATCCGAGTCCACAACGAACTTCGGAAGAGTATATGACATCACCTTACGACAATCTGGATCATCCCATTTCTTACGTAAATACAGCCAAACGTATTTCTTACGTTCTCTTACGTCTTGAATCGTATTATAAAAGTCAAGACTTATTCCTAGTTGCCTTACACGAAACTCTTCAAATGGACTACCTACAGTCTTATCAACGTACTTGATGATACGCTTCTGATACTGCTCATCTGTTGATGGGGTCTTCTTATCAGACTCCGTAAACAAATCCCTTTCGTTCCACTTTATAGGTCGCCAACCTAACGAAACAAGATAACTCTTAACATCCTCCTGAGATGATAGTTTCATTGGTTCCGTCAACTCAACCATTATCTTATCTTGGAGTGCTTTCTTCTGAACCTCCTCAGGCGCATCCTCAAGCCCCAGACGAGCCACCCACTTCTTACCTGTACCTGAGATAGCCCCAGACATTAAGAAGGGCTTAGCGGGGAACTTAGGTTGTTTAGATTTCGATAATACCTTCGGTGGCAAGTGAGGCTCACACTCGGCCTCACACTCAGCAAGTAACCTGTTCAAGTCTTCAACAGTATTTTTTGCTTTCTCTTTATCAAAAGAAAACCCAAAATGTGTTTGCCGTGTAATCAACTCTCGGAGTGCTTGTTCTAACCTGTAAGCCTTCTCCCAGTATTCTTGCCAATCCTCCTCTGAACCTGCTTCACACATGAGCGCATGGAATACATCTACTGTTAGGCTAACGTCTTGTTCACAATAAACATACATTCCCTCATCAAATTCTTCCCAGCAATCTACCTCTTCATCATCACTGCCATAGTGAATCTTATCGTTTTTTAAGGTTCTACCCCATGCTTTGAGTGAATGACCTCCTTTACGGTCTGGATTAAGTAACTTACTCAGAATCATTGTGTCGTAGATTCTTACAGACTTACCACAGAAATCATCCCAACTATTTGGATGCTCACTTAGCTTGTAGTTTGCCCCAAACATTAATCGCAACCAAAGATGGTCAAAGTCAATACCATTCTGAGACACAATAACGTCTGCTTCTTTTAACTTCTCAACAAGTTTGTGTCCTTCTCCGGGGCGAAACCCCCACCTCTCCTTCTTGTCATCAACATTAATAACCCAGGCACAATGGAATGTAGCTACACGCTTACCCTCCTCATACTCTTGAGGTGTCACCGCAGTACGCAACTTGTAAGGAAAACTCGTATAATCAACAATCTTTTCGTTTAGTAGACTATTAGCTTCAATATCATATGCGTATCGCTTCATGTATATATTTTTCCTCTTCTTCTTCTTGATAAAACAAAACCCCGAATAACTCTTTAAGCTAGACGGGGTTTATAACTGATTAAGTCATCAAATTGTGAATAGCTCTTCGTCCTTCTTCTGTCCAAAGAGTTGTATGAGATGTTTTATTCTCACCTGTATTAGCATCAACGTAAGTGTGAGTTTCTACTGTAATCCATCCTTTGTTATCATGCTCTGCATATAGCAACCACTGCTTACCTGACTTATACTGGATACCTAAGTCATGTAGTTCCTTGTTCAATCTGCGACCTGTCATGCCTAATTCCTTGGCTATGGTTGTGATGGTCATACCGTTGATCGCTGATAGGACGGTATCATGGTACTCAACCTTTGGCTTCTGCTCTTCAATGATGGCTAGGGCTTCTTGCTTTGCTTCAACCTCATCTGCCCAAGCTCTTGCTGCTAGTACTGGGTTATTGAAGTCAGGCAATGCGTTGGCTTGCTTAAGTTTCTGCCACTCATCGTAGACGTATGCCTGAAGTTCATAGCTATAAGACATAGCCATCAAACAAGCTTCACGTTCTGGAAGCATCAAGACGTTTCGGGTGTTGTTGTTTCCATAGGTTTCGCGCTCGGAAAAATTTCCGAACGCAACCGCACCTAGTACTTTTTTCGCCTTCTTCAGAAAATCACTATGGGCGTCCTTTGAGGTCCCCACACAGAGCTCTGCAAGCTCAGGGCTAGACATGACAGGAATACCATTACGGTTGGTGAAGTTCAAAGCGATTGCAGCAGTAGTCATTTCTTGACCTCTTTGTAGTGGTTACTTAGTGCGAGGGTGGGAACGATTCGTTCTACCCTATAAACTGATTCTTTAAGGTACAGTTCGATTCAAAGTATTACTTGATTAGTTTCATAAGCTTCTTATTCTTACTTGTCTCAACCTTAAGCATTAGTGCGAGTGTGTGATAATCTACGCCACTTGCAAGAGCAGAGATAGACATTTCAAGACAGGCAAGATAAGCACCTACCCCATCAGTGTGACCAAGATGTACTGCGTATTGAAAGGCAGACATTCGTGAGTCTGTAAGTTGTTTCGGAGTGAAACCTGAGAAGCACTTACTCATTAGCTTGTTGTAGTTCATGAATGCAAACTTTTGCTTGTCCTCAGGAACCATGGTTTTGATTACGTCACTCAAAGTCTCTCGTAGTGCTTTCTCCCTTTCAATAAGTTTAGGGTCAATTACTACACTGGTAGCAATATCAACTGCCTTGTTAGCGTCACCCTCTGCCGCTGCTAAGAATGCTTTTCTCACTGCGCTACGGAAGGGAACAGAACAATGGGAGGCGTACTCTACCAAGGCATCTTTGCAGCCCCAAGTACCACCATAACGACCTTCTTTTTTAACTAGGGTAATTTCCCCTAGTTGGATTAGTTCTCCAGTTGCAGGAGATTCATTCCACTCTTTGATAGCCTTAAGACTTGCACCTTCTGGCTTACCTGCTTTCCAACCGTTCTCAATGTCCTTCAAAGAGAACATNATTCAAATTCCTCTTGGTTTAGTACGATCCGGAAATTTCCGGAGGGCAACACTAACTCGAAGGCACTCTTAAGTAGAATGCCTTCTGATTAATATTAACCTACGTTGGTAAGAACACCACGAGTTTTTACGTTCTTCTTGGTCTTGCCCTTCTTACTGGCATTACCCTTACGACCACCATCAGCGGCATTTGCAGATCGGTTTGTAACGGATAAGTTGTTTGTGTTGTTACTACCACCAGACTTAATAGCACGCTTATGATGTACCACCTCGTCGGGATTTAGTTTACGACCAATTGCTTTCTCTTTACGACGACGTGCTTTATGACGCAATGCATCCCCGCTATTAGGGCCTGCATCAGTTTCACCTCTTAGTCGTTGGAGAGCCTTCTCCCGTTTATAGTCTCTTCTTTGACCTTCTGACATTTATTACTCCTTTTTAGTTTGACGTATACCGTACGCTTTATCACGAATTTCTTCTACAATCTCAACAAAAGAATCATCTATAGTGTTATCTGTTTTTGGTGCTAAGGCTTTGGAAGTCCAATAAAGAATCTCTAACAATACTCTTGTAGCGAGAGATACAGTCACTTGTTGTGGGATCATAAAAGCTCCTCTTCTGCTGTTATTAGTGCTTCTAGTTCATCGTTATTGGGTACTTCGTTACCATCCTCATCCCAATCTGTTACAATCTTTCTAATGTTTGGTGGCATCTTAAATAACTGACTACCATGTTTATTCTGAACTTGACCGTATTGTTTACCATCTGTCAAGCACTTTACCTGAGTGTAGCAATGGTTCTTACCAACAATGCGTCCAACAGACATTGCTGTTTTAGCAGAATGTGGTGCACAATACAGTACAAAATCATTTACACGGAGTGGTTGCCCGAACATGTCTTGTTTTAAAACGGGTAATACTCTGGGCCGTCCTCTTTTAGCCATTATATCTCCTTGCATACTTTAGAAGGGTAAAGTTATACCTTACCCTTTCTTAAATGGAGATTCAAGTATTACGTGTTTTCCCAAGGAGAAGTTATTCCCGCCTCTACCGAATCACCCTGATTTTCAGCAGGTGCTTCTGTCTCTCTCAGAAGTGTAGTGTTGTTGTCATAGGCAAGATGGACAATACCTGTAGAACCAAACTCTCTGTTCTTCACAACACACAATCTTGATTGATTACGAATCTCTTCAGTCTCTCCATGGGCATTTCTTTCAAACCATGTAGTTCAAACAGTCTCGCTACGACTGTCCCGCACCATTACGTGCAGCCCCGCATTTCCACGGGCATCAGACTATATCATCATCTCAGAGAGATGCTTGGCGCTTCCATTTAAAGAGGAATTATATGATGATTACTCAACACCTCTACCCCAATAGCTTGGGCTGTACTCTACTCCCTTGTCCTGTCTAGCAGGTGGTTTCGATAGTCGTTGCTCTTTCCCAACTAATGGGCTTAGATCAGGATTACCATACTTTAAAAAGGTTAGGCTTCCCTGAGTTCACCAAGTTTTTCGACACACATCGCTGTGTGAAGTGACGAAGTTCATCAAAATGTTATGGGAGTAACGTTGCAGGTGTCTTGAGCCAGTAAGTTGAATAGCCTTAGCTGGAGCTCCCTCCTCATGAGATGGACCTCCTTTTGGAGGGTTGAGGTGTGAGAACATATAAACATGGACCGGAAACTCATTACAAAAGTCAGCAGTTTCTTTAGCTATACGACCAATCTCAGTATTGATTTCAGATGGTGATAAATGACTTGTGATTGCTGTTATGTTATCCATGAAGAATACCGTGCAACCCTTAGTCAAATGCATCCAACGAAAAGCACTAAAGATGTTAGACCATTCTGAAACACCCTTGTTGTCATAAATCTCCAAGTTAGGTGCTATTTCATTTGCCTTTGCCAAGAACAAATCTCTCTTAAAAGGCACCCTTGGGTCGTTGAAGTTTGAACCAGCGTGACGACCTACAATGTGCCTGAGAGCCTTTACAGACTGCTCTTCCATAAAGGCTACACCAACCTTGCGCTTAAGGTTAACGATGTTGTGTGCGGCTAATTGGTAGGCTACAGTGCTCTTTCCACCGCCTGATCCTCCCCCAATTGTAGTCAACTCGTGCATACGTTGACCAACTAACAAATCAAACAAACCTCTCCAAGGGTATTCTTCACCTGTCTTAGGTGGAATCAGTGCTGCCTCGATAAGATTTACAGCGCTGATAGTTGAATCAGGTGTCTTAATTTCGGCATTAAACCGGATTAAGTTATGAAGCTCATATGTCCTCTTTGCCATCAACATATCGTTTGGGTCTTTCAATGGCAGAGTAACAACTTTAACCTTGTCAGGAAAGAGCTTCATTGCCATAGCAGCACCAGCTTCACCTGCTTCGTCTGCATCCATAACCATGATAATCTCTTTGAAGAGATCAATCTCTTTACGATGTCTTTCAAACATCGTGGCTACCTTAGTCCCTTGTAGATCAGAGCCATCAGGCAATGCAACTACCGCAGGCTTTATGCCTTTGTGTTCCGCCTTTGTGTATTGTTGTAGCACCTGAAAGATAGATGCCATTGACAAATCATCTTCTGTTACGAAGAGCATCCCACGATATACATCCCCATTAAGAGCAAGCTCCATTCCAACAAGATCAGTCCTTCGACAATCACCAATCTGAAAGAATGATTTGTGATGGAGGTTCTTAACTTTGTAGCCTGTGATTTTACCATCTTTGTATCTTGGAAATAATACAGAGTTGACAGTACTACCATCCCGCTGGCTAAGACCAGTACGAAAACCGAATCGTTCAGAGATGGGACCTTCAATACCTCGTTTAACCACTGGACCCACTGGGCACAATTGAGCATCTGCAATCTCCTCCGCTATTTCTTCTGGGGTCTTATCTGTACGAAGCGGGTTAGGTACAATCTCACCATCACCAGACCTGTGCACATAATCACACCGATTACAATAACCACCACCATCAGAAAACAAGATCAAATGGTTGTGTGTCTTATCTCGACCATTCTTAATACACTCAGGACAGCCTGTATCACCTATGATTTTGCTAGACACTTTACCACCCTATTTCTATTGTTATTCTTGTTAGGATACAAAGAAGAAAACCCACTCAAGTGTTCACCTGAATGGGTTCAAAATCTTTATTCTTTTTCCTCTTTCTTTTTTTCTTCTTCTTTTGCGTGTTCTTCTACTTCCTTCCAAATGGTATCAGCATAATCTACACCCTCATCCTCTTGGTGGAAGGTATATAGCTTGCCATCATATTCTGTTTCGGGAGGGATATCCTCAACCTCAACAAGCCAATGAGCACCACAGGTGCAAGTCATTCGCCCCTCAGTATTGGCCTGCCACTCAAGACCAAGACCATCGTAATCATCAACAATAACTTCTTCTTTAGTGTTACACATGTTTAATGCCTCTTATGTTTTGAATCGCTTGGAACCCAAATCTGGGTGGGTGTATTGTGTAGCGGTTACTTGTTGAATCTCAGAATAAAATTCTTCTACCGCGTCTTGAAACTGTTCTTCATTTACTATCATGGTTCGAGATGTGAAGCCACCTACAATCAACGTTGGTTGTAGCTCATTATCCACACCCTTCAACTGAATCAGATCCCGTACCATTGCATCACTCAAACGAGGACAGTAACGAATACGCGCATCAGTACGTAGGATATAACCTAGACGAAGACTACGTGTGTTAAGGCGATGTTCAATAGTAGCAACTCTTTCACCTTGTGATTCAAGTGCTTGCTGTTGTTCTGTCTGTCGTTGCTCCACCTCTGCTATAATGTTAACAGCCTGAAGTAATGCTTGGATTTGGTTTTGGAGAGATAATGACTGCTGCTGTAGTTGCTGCTGACGAGAGTCAATAGTTTCCTGTCTTGTATTATGAACCTCGCCAGTCATGGCAGTAAGTAGTACATGCTTAGCAGCATTGATTGTGAAGTAATAGAGAGGCCGACGAAACCGACCGTCACCCACACTGGTGACCATGAAATCTTGTCCATTTACAAACGAATGTCTTTCGATTTGACGATCCAACACGCGGTTAGATCCTTCTTCTATGTCGGAGTAAGAAAAGCCGCAGATACCTAGTAATTGCTTGCCTTCAACGTAGTCGGCACCATCCTTAACAGTGATAAGACGGCTGCGACGAAGTTCCAGTTCAGCTTGTTCGAGAGTGGTAATCTGCATGTTAGTGGTAGTCATACCTTACGCCTTGTTCATGATTAGTTTGGAAGGAGGAAGGTGGCGTGGTAGGGTGCGGCATAGTATCCGCCTACCTTGCACCAAGGAAACAACTCAAGCATACTGCCTTGTACTCATCATCATGCCCAACAACCACACCGGAGTCATTCTTCTCTCCAGTGAACTGATTGAAGGTTGCTTGGTCTTCACAATGAGCACAACTTGTTAAAAGAAACTCCGTATTTTCCGAACAAATGATAGCATACTTAGTTGAAGGGAAAAGATCACCATTGAAATTAGATAACAAACCGTAACAATAAATAGGAATGCCTGAAGCTGCGAGTGCAATGATGTGCTGCATTGCATCAAGACTAATGAACTGAAGCTCGTCAATAAGTATAGCATCGTAATTATTCTCGCATTCCTTTTTAAGGTCTTGGACGTTTGAGAATACGAAGCATTCAAGTTCTTCGCCATTTCGACTCCTTACAAAACCCTCTGGTGAGCGGGTATCTAGTGAAGGTCTTGCAACAAGAACCTTATTATTCTCATTAGCTAATGCTCGTGCATCATTAATGAGTCTTGCTGTTTTACCTGTAAACATTGTTCCTGTAGTAAAATGCAACATTACCGGATCACCTTGAATTTGGGTTTCTTTTTCTTACCACCAAAAAAAAGACTAATAATTTTTTTAAACATTTTTAACAACCTTTAACGAAATAAAGGGATACCATATAACATGGAACCCCTTCTTGTCAAGATTATTACTTCAAATTAATTTTGTACTTGATTTGTGCAATAAAAGTAAGAATATCCTCTAGTGGGTTTGTTATTGCTGGAAATGGGATCTTCTTGTGGATCGAGTGTCCCTCCTTAAGCAACTGATCCATCATTACACAACAATTCGTATCCTTTAAGGTAGGTGCTGGGATAAAAACTTGAGAGTCAAAGCCAATCAATGCCTCTGCCAATACATCTACTTTTTCTGGTAAGTTCTTGTAGTATTCATCCAACGCCTTGTGCAATGGGTACGATTTAGTATTCAGATGTTGGGTATGAATGTAGCCTGAAGATGCGATAAGGTCCGCAACGTAAGCTGCAACTTTAGCTGAACTCATTAAGTCTCCTTGATTTGATTCATTAAGCTTGAAACTTCTTGTCTCCGAAGAGAGCATGAGAGTATCTTGTCTTTGACGTTCTTTCGATACCCGTATAGAAGGTATCAATAGCTTCTCTTGTTCTCTCTTCGTGTACCTGATTTGTCTGGCTGGTCACACCACCTTCCAAAGTAATGTAGATACCTTCCATAGGTACATTCATTGCTGCCAATACTTCCTTGAATACGCTCTTGCTCAAACCACGCTTGTACTTACGACAAGCATCTGAGATCAAGATATAGCCTTCGTGACAACCACGGCTATCAACCTTATGGCTCAACCTTTCCACCTCAGACTTATCAGCCTTAGTCTCTAGCTCACGTTGTTGCTCTTCAGTGATGCGCTGTTGTTCTTCAATCGCTCTTTGTTGAGCACCCAATCCTGCTGCAATCTGAGCTAGTATCTCAAACTGATTCAACTGCTGTGGTTGTTCTTGCTGGGTACGCATATCAATAGCTTCCTGACGTGCATCATACCCTTCAGGTGTCATTGCAGCAAGCAGGATATGATTAGCGGCATTGATTGTTACGTAGGTGACAATACGAGGGCGACCACCAACATTAGGTATTCCCCCATTGATGGGGGAAAACCCTGTAGCAATGGGTGNTCGATAGCAGCTATTACGCTTTCTTCGTGTACTTGGTTTGTCTGGCTAACAATACCGCCCTCCAAGGTAATGTAGATACCTTCCTGAGGTACGTCCATTGCTGCCAACACTTCTTTAAACACATTCTTACTCAAACCACGCTTATACTTGCGATAAGCATCTGAAACCAAAATGTAACCTTCAAGACAACCACGGCTATCAACCTTGTGACTTAAGCGTTCTACTTCAGACTTATCAGCCTTGGCCTCTAGCTGCTTTTTCTGCTCTTCTAGTGCCTGTTGATGCTCAAACTGACGTTGCTCCATGTCTGCCAAACCAGCGGTCACTTGAGCAAGTATTTGCAACTGAGTCATTGGTTTGACCTCTTGACGTAGACGATTTTCAATCCAATCGCATACTTGTCCACGAACATCAGAACTCTCACGCATACCCATACGAAGGGCACGCATTTGATTGAGGTTGAAGCAAGATGTCTCTACCTGACCACCAGTACCGTTCGTGTAGAAAGCAGTTCCTGAAAATTCAGGAGCTGCATCTCCAAATTCTTCACGAATCTTAACCATAAAATTATCGTGACGCATCTTACCCTTACCGGCAGCAACGCGGTATTGGTTGATAACTTCCAGAAGGTCCAAGGAGGTCATGGTTTGTTCTTGAGCTTGGGTAGTAATACCGAACATTGAGCTATCTCTTTGGTTGGTTTACTCAATAGCCCTCATCCTTGAAGGCTATCTGATAAACTAGCTATTGACTAAGTTACTTTTCTTCTAACTCCACAGCCCGCTCAAGAGCACCAATTGCCTCCTTGATGTCATGAACTTTATCTTTGACACCACGTTGTCCGGGGCAAAGTAGTTTCTTTACCGCATGAGCAATACCGGGATTATGTACCTCAAAGGCTTGAAGCACATCATAAACGTCTACGAACACATTCGGAACAATCTCACGAGTATACTTACTGTTGTTACTCTTCTGGATGCTCTCAACAGTACCCTCTAGAGGGAACCCAAAAGAAGAAATACCTGCTGCAAACTTCTTTGCTTTTTCCAAATCTTGTTCAGTAATCATAAGTCCCTCTAGTTTATTCAGCATCTTCGTTACTCTCGTTTTGTTCTGCTGCTACATCACACAGCTTAAGTTCTTCTGCACAGAACCAACCACCGATATCTTCCTCCTCGAAATAAACATAATAAGGGTAAGGATCACCCTCTATATTATCAGTCACCTCACGAACAATACCTGTCACGCCTACTAGCTCCTGTGCTTCATCAATCTCACTTTGTGTGACTTCTGGGGCGATAAGGTTATCATGAACAATCTTATCAAGAATCACCCTTTCATCCTGCTTAAACATTGTTGTTTTCCTCGACTTGTGCTGGTTTGACGTCAAGATACTCTTCTTTGAACTCCTCACGTCGTACCAAGTAAACATTGTTGTTGCCTTGGTAGACAATAAAATCACCAATACGGGGCGGCACTAAACTCTTGAATGCCAGCTTCTCCTTTTCTTTGTCTGGGTGATTGATAATACCGAATTCCCTTTCAGCATTATAATAATGAACATCACCAATCTGGATTTCGTAAGCAGCGTGTTGTTCTGGCTTTTTGATGTAGAACTTAAACATTAATTAATACTCCAAGTATTGTTACAGAAGGAAACACCGTTGAAACTGAAAGACGCAAACTTATATGCTGTGAATTTGAAGGGGTTCTCTTCCTTCTTTGAATACCATTCCATAGTCAATGTATTGTACGTTGCCAAGAATATGCTCCCCTCTTACTGGTGTGTGTCCTACGAAAACCCAATCTATGTTTTCAATGTGAGTTTCGTCTCGGTTGAAATACTTATGGCGTGACCATAACATATTAATTGATTCATCGCCAACATTTATTGCTTCCTCAATGACTTTATCCCAATCTTTAAATGGTTCAGCATGAACAACACCTACCCGTGTACCCTGCCTTGTCTCAACCTCAAGAGCATAAGGCATCTTATTGATTAAAGCAATGATCTCCTCTGCATCATAATCTTGCTCCTTAAGGAAGTACCAAGAAGCTCCATTATTTTGCCAATTGAATCTTTGTAATTCTTCTGGTTCTTCTGCTTCAAGAAAACTCATTGCTAAGTCCTCATGGTTGCCTCGGACTGAAAAGAACCAAGGCTCCATGATTAGACGTAAGCAACCTATACTATCTGGACCTCTGTCTACAAGGTCACCAGTGCAAAACAACCTGTCCTTTTTAAAGTCGAAGTTAATCTTCTTCGTCCAAGACATTATGTCATCATAACAACCGTGTAAGTCACCAACAAAGTAATCATGACCGGAGGTGTTTGCGCCGAAGATTGCATACGTCATTTTGATTAATCCTTACTTGTTTTTCTCGCGTAATTTAGTTTCTTTTAGCTTACCAGCAGGCCATGGACGGTTCTGAGGTGCGCCTAAGTAACCAGAGACTCGTTTGATTACATTCATTGTGTCTGGGTTTGTATTCCCACAAGAAGGACAGGTGAATTGATAATCTTCAATGATTGTGTCCCCTTTGAAGTTACACTCAAAGCACGCATCAATACAGGTGTTGACACCATAATAAGGTGAACGTTCCAGAGTGTATGTGATTACAGATTCAAGCCCCTCTAGGTTATTAACCATTCTTGGCAATTCAACGTAAGAGATGAAACCACCTCGTGCATACCGAGGAAAGTCCTTCTCTAGCTCAATCTTATCCATTGGGTGAATCTTAGCCCTCACATCAATATTAAAAGCATTCTGATAATAGCCTTTGTCTGTGATGTTAGGTATGTCACCGAATGCCTTACGATCTGCTTCAGCAAATTTACCACAGAGACCTTCTGCCGTGTCTACCGCCACTTTCGTGGTATTTTAACGCCCTGTGGTTGGGCCGGACTAGACTATATCACGCTCCTTTGACCAACAAAGGAGCCCTCACATTTCGCCCTTCCTTGGGCTACTCTACTCGCTTCTTCGGTGAAGTTTAGGCTTCACTTGTGCTTTCGATAGTCGTTAGAGAGCTACACTCTTGCAAAATGCCACATATTGGTTGATTTATCCTTTCTAAGTAGAAAAGAAATATACCCTTGTTTGAGCCCTGATAGTTTAGCGGCTGCTACTTGGGAGTCCACCTCAGTGACTTCACCTGTTTGCAAGTTTTTACAAAGTATGTTGGTTCTGGTCTTTTTGATGTAGTTGGTTTTGAAATAGACACCCTTAGGCTCCATTTCCCAATACTGTTCTGGTGTCAATCTTTCGTAATAAAAACCCTTACGACCCCACCGCCTTTCTGTATGGACGACCTTGGCTATAGAGGATTTTGTTGACCCCTCTATGTGTCTCGCCGCCTCAAGAATGGAGCCGTAAACACTGATCAATGTATGGTCGTTGGCATAGACAGCCAAAGGCATGGATTGTGAATCTTCGATACCTTTATCATTCACCGTCAAACCATCATCTACAGCTTTCTGAGTATTCTCTTTTACCGTCGTCCAGTACAAATTATCCAGACTGTAATTAGCCTTATCATTATCCTTATGCCCCACTACAGGGAGGTTGTCAGGATTAGGGATAAAGGCTTTTGCCAGTAAGACGNGACGTGAATTCTCCTGCTCTTATTACCTTCGTCTTTGAAAGTGACACCGCAGTATATGTAGCCATTGTGCCTGTTTACCTGATTCTTCTTCATCAAGAACAGATTATTAGGCATCATCTTGTAAACACGACCATCTTCACCAATGTAGTCTGTTTCAGAACCCTCTATAAGCTCATGCCTGCAAGATATGAACTCTAGTGTTCCTTTGTGTTGGTTTGCCATATGAATACTCCTTAGTGTGTCTCATATACATACCATACACCAACATACTTCTTTATGCAACCCTACGGGATTACCTCTGCCCTTCACAGGGGTTAGGCTCTCTTACCAGCTTATTGGTTATTCAGCTATGCCCGTTTAGTGAGGTTATTCGATCATTGTTACCAATGAAAGGCCCTAGCAATTAAGGCGTACCATATACCGTGTAACCAATCTTCTCTTCTTTCTTCCANCTGATAGATGCGCGATTGTTACTGAAGAACCTGTCAAACACGTACTCTTCAGGAGATTCTGCACGTAATCCAAAAGCACCCTCACGATACAAGATAGGTGCAACCTTAGCTTGAATGCCTTTACAGGTCTGAATACGTATATCCAACGCTTCCTTGGCAAGACCAACGGAACGGTCAAGTTCCTTCCAGAAAACATCAAAGTCACCCTTTGCTTTGATAGCACAACGAGGTATGTTTACGGTCACAGCACCTAAATTACTTCGCCCCTCATAGGGTGTTTCATGCGGGGCTAAGAACGCTCTACACATCTGGTCAACTAGGTCGCAACCCTAGCCAGTTCTCTTATGAACTTCTCCGGCTTTCACCGGAGTGTCGGACTATATCTTCTACCGAGGTAGCGTATCGTTTGGATTTAAGGGATGTCTCCCACCACCATTAGCTTGTGGCCCTACTCCCTTACATTCATCAGGGATAGTCTCTAGACCTGTTCCTATAGTTTGTCCCAAAGATCCAGCCTGTACTTCTTATTCTTTACCTTGTTCAGGTAAGACTGAGTAATGCCGTATTTTTTAGCTGTGCTGTTCACTGAACAACCAGATTGGATCTCTCTTAATGCATTCAAGAGGGTTTCATCAGAATGAATAGATTGTCCGTGTTTCTCTCCTAACGGAGCCAAACCGGTAGCTATAGCGTGTAAATGGTTTTCTCGCTGGCTAACAATCTCTAGATTGGAAACTTTGTTATTACTGGGGTTCCCATCCTTGTGATTAATCACTTTACCCGTCACATCACCAATAAATGCTGATGCCACAAGTCGATGTATTAATCCATAAGATACCATCCAGTACTGTTTTTTGCTCCTATCATTCCTTACTTTACAAGGGGATAGTTTTCTCATTGTGCCTTTCTTGTTGGAGTAAATATTTCCATCAATGTCGGCATAGATATCTTTTGCAAAAGTTTCTTGGTACATAGTCGCTCCCTGTATTTAATATAAACACCGTAGCGACTAATCATTCTGAAGTCAAACTATAACATTTAGCACGGGATTGCCATTTTAAAGGTTCCCCCGTTTAGATACGTTTTACATGAGCAGTTTTACATACCCATGGGTGACGGTGCGCCACCTGTGAATTCTGTCAGTCTGTCCACAGATAGGTGGTCTGGGAACATTCTTGATGCAGAACACTTAACGGCTAGTTGTTTGATATCGTAGTTAGGACTATCTTTCTCAACGTTCAAGCCTTCTTTGTGCCAGAATACCAATTTGGGGAAGACAGGGGTTGCCTTGTTCTTACCAATACCTTCGAGTCGCTGGTTAAGGATAGCCTTTTGGATTTCTCTTGCCAACCACGATGTACCTTTACCGAACGTGAAGGTAACAAACGGTTGCTGTCCTCCAGAGTTCATTAAAGTGTTAATTTGGAATTCAAGGAGTTGAGCAGCATCCTTGATCTCTCGTAGCAACATAGATTTAGCATACTCTTCTACCTTAATATCTAGGTAGGCACGTTCAACCCAAGGTTCCAAGAATTCCATACCTACAGCTTTGTGCTTCTCAAGAGACATTGCTGCATAGGGTTCCAGTATCTCATCAATATCTGGTACAGTCTGACCTCCAAAGCAGAAGGAACTACACACCTGTACCACTTGAATCAGCACATTAGCAGCAGTTCGTAACCCTTTTGCAGATTCAATGTCAACACTACCCATACGGAAACCGTTCCGTAGCATACCAGCAACATCAATAATGTTACAGTTGGTAATAGGAAGGCCAATCATACCGCTATCGTGAATGTAAATGTCTCCGATAGTGTGTGCTTCCTTCAGGTGTTGAGGGAGAATATTCTTTTCAAAGTGATGACGAAGTACCGTCTCAGAGATAAGGTTCATCATCACAGGAATCTGTTCAGAAGCCTTGTTAGCGTTCTCGTGAAGGGCTTCCTTGTCAGTCTGCTCAAGGATACCCATAACCTTATCCATAAGCTTGTGGGACTTCTCACGAGCTTCTGTACGCATGTTTGCATACGACTCATAAGCTTCTGCCCATCCCGCATCAAAGTCCTCCCTCAGCGTCTTAATAACGGTCTTTTGAATGAAATCAATAGTGAGGTTCATCTCCTCAGCAGCACTGCCGATAAAATCAGCAATCTCAATACCAGCATCCGTAGAAGCACCACATGCCTCTACCGCAGCAATAACTTTATAACGATTGTAAGCTTCAACGGTTCCATCTCTTTTGTATACTTTATTGGCCATAGACTCTCCTGCTCTCTTCTCTTTTTTCTACGTTGGGTTACTCAATAGCTCTCATCCTTGAAAGCTATTTGATAACTCAACCCTTATTAATTTTAAATAAAGATTGCTAACACTTCATCTTCAAGATACCACTCACCTTCAGCAAAGTAGCACCGTTTACCATGCACCTCATCAATGATCATTTCATGTTTTGGGTGTCTTTTTGTAACTATACGCCACCCAACCTTATCTATTTCTTTACTCTTAAGTTTCAACTTATGATACTCATCTCGCAATTCAAAGTATTCGTCTTGCAAATTACAGTACCTTTCAAACTCTCGTCTTGCAAGCTTACGTTCACGTTTCGCCACATAGACACCTCCGGCTAATCCACCACCACAGAGTCCAACAAGTAATACCAACCAGATTGTGAAAACTTCTGACATGTTTAACAGTACTCACAAGTTGAATAGCCCCATTCTGCACCACAACACTCACAAAAACGAAAATCAAAATAAGTAGGGGTATATACACACCATCCTGCTGCTTTTCTTTGTTTCATTTCTTCTTCTCTACGTTGGTTGGGTTATTCGATAGCCCTCTTCCTTGAAGACTATCTGATAACCTAATTACGCTTTAAAACGCTTACCGGGCCATTCTGGGTGTCTGTACATTGTCTCCGTTATTTGTGAGATCTCGCGATAGAAAGCAACCACAGCCTGACGGAAATCAGCTTTGTTTACAATCAAGTCGCCATAGGGGCTATAATCTTCAGAGTGGTGTTTAACATCGTACATGTGTACCATTGTGCGTACCGTCTCCTCAGATAACTTAGGACAGTAAATCTTCCTGATTGTGTTAAGTGAGAGAAACCCATTGTCTTTCACTTTTTCATTCTCTTTTTTCTCTTCTTCGAGGGTAATCGGAGCAGCCTTTGTATTGGTATCTCCAAAACCACCTTGACGTTCCTCACTCACATCATCGAACTCCTTTGTCTCTTCAAAACAAGCAGTGAGTACAGGAGTAAATACAATCTGTCCGATACGCTCACCACAAGAAATCTCTACAGGGGCATCTGTGCGGTTAAAGTAAGACATCTTGATATTAGAACGAAAGTCTGAATCAATAATACCAACACCGTTGGTCAGGATCAAGCCACGCTCATGAGCAACAGAGGAGCGAGCACATAAAAGACCAACAACACCATCAGGGATTGCTACAGCAGTACCTGTATCAACCAATTTAGTCTCACCGGGCTCGATATGAACATTATGGACGGACACAAAGTCAGCACCACAAGCACCATTTGTCATGTATTCAGGGCGGTTACCGATAAACTTAATCTTCATAATAATTCTCCTTGTCCCAATCTGTTATGTGTGTACGGCCAACTAAGTAGTCGATTTGAATGTTGTTGGCCTGATATTCGTCAACCTTAACGAGTACAGTGCTCCCAATCTGTAAAGGTTTAAGGTTTCTCTTGTGTAGCCCCAAAGCAACACGAATGGCCTTGGCGACTACAGAACACTCAAACTTACAGAGTGTTGTCATTGTAAATCGTTGCTCCTACTATTTTACACCAAAAACCCTACTACCGGTTAAGATAGCAGGGCAGTATTACTCAAGGCTTCCTTAATCTCAGACATTTCGTAAAAACCTTTACCGTCTGTGAGATCAAGACAAACTCCGTAAATATATTGATTTACGCCTAAGGAGCGTCTGTCACCTGTCTCGGTGATACCTTCTACTCTTCGGATGTCCTCATAGTGTGGGAACACTTGTTGGTCAAAGACTTTATAACAGTGGCGAACAATATGACCAAGATTTTCTTCAAAGGATTCAGCAGCGTGTGTAGACTCATGAAGAACATCCAGAATTTCTCTTGCCATCATCTTACGGCCATGAATTTGACCTAACTCACATACCGTTCCTTGTGATTCTGGGAGAGGTTCGATGATAGCTACATCGGACCCTTTTATTGCGTCTGTGTCGTGCTTAACAATCCGCTCAGCGAGAGGTTCATCCTTCAATGCAGTCTTGTCATTTATGGATTTGTTCTCAAGAGGATTGTACAGCTCGTGACCCAAACTACGGATAAGCTCGGCTTCCTCCATACGTTGTAGCTGTTGTCCACGGGTTAACATTCCGCCGGCTAAATAGACCTTACGTTGCTTCTTGGTGTATGCTTCTAGGATTTCTTTCTCAGTCATGGTCTGCTCCACAGTAGTCGTCATTCGAATAAGAGGATGAACAAGAGGAATAAGAGGAAGAGGATGATGACGAACAGCATGATGATCCTCTCGATGAGTCACATGAGTCATCGTCTGGTCGGTGGTAATTACTGCTGTAAGTACTACTGCTTCTTCGTGGCGTAGTGTTATACGTTTTCTTAGCACTATAGTTGTTGTAGTTATACTTCCGTGCAGTTGCAGATGCGGAAGGAGACAAGGATGGCGGAGTCTTGGTTACTTGTTGCTTGTCATAAGTAAAAGCACAAACTTCTTCTTCTTCTTTGATTTTTACAACTTCAACCTTTTTTACAGCCTTTGGTTTCTTGTTCCATTCGTAATAGCCGATGAAGCTATTAAACAGGAAGATACATTTCATAACAAGCATAGCCATCACTTCAGGTGCTGCACTATATGCAAAGAACCACATGACAACTTGAAGCGCATTGAAGGGGACAAACAAGTACCAAGTGGCCTTGTAAGCCCCTACAAGCAACACAGTGGCAATCAACGGTAGGAAGGTAGTAATTCCATCAAGGAACCACAGATTAGAGCCTGCTGCGAATGAGGTTACTACAGCAATGGTGGATAAACTAATAAGACCCATGAACAACCATTGTTGTTGTTTTCTCGATAGATCCTTCTTAGCTATCTCACCTTCTTCCTCGTCAAAACTAATTGACCACTTCCAATAACCCCAAAAGTGCATCGCCGTAATCAGCAAGGCCATGCCTACATTACCATAGAAGCCTGCTTCATAAGATAGCCAAGCTAAGCATAGGTTGAATGCTGCTCCAAATAAGTTACCTGCTGGCTTACCAAAGGCAACACATACAACAAACAAGATACCAAAAAGGCTGGCAGTACCAACCAATACAGGTGCTTGAGAGACAATACTACAAGCAATAATGATTGTAGTCGATAATACTAACCAAAGTAATTTATAGTTCAAAATGAATCCCCTTAGTGACCCCGACGACTTAATTCCTTATCTACAATACGAGCCATTTGATGATGAAAATTAACTCTTAACATCCACTCAATGTTCTCCTCAGGTTTGCTGTTTCTGTACCGCATACAATTGCTTGCACACCTCTTATGAAAGACATATTCCTTTTCAAGTTCCTCGGTAGGGCTATGAGAGACATAACCTAACAAAGGTATCCAATACGACATAATTCAACTCCATAAAAAAGCCCCCTACTGTTAATTCAACAATAGAGGGCCGGAGGATTTAAACAAAAAGGAGTAACACAACAATCAAATCAAGATATTAGAAAGGGCAGTCATCATCAAAGTCGTCGAATGGGTTTGGAACGGTTTGAATGGTTGATTCAGGAGCCTTCTGCTCAGAGGCAGTCACTTCTTCCAACTTAATGGGAGTAGTGCCGCACAGTGGAATGTGCTTGGCATCCTTTGCGTCCTTCAGAATATCACGCTGGAAAGGGAACATCATCGCATACGCTACTTTGTTCTCCTCAGTATCAGTGTATGGGTCAAAACCTACAAGAGGTGTCTTCGCCTGTGGCATTGCATTCAGCATCATCGGGATAATAGCACTCAGGCCAACAATACCATTACCGTATTGCTGTGGTTGGCCTTCCTCAGTACGTTTCTTATATTTGGAAACCTGAAGTTGAAGAGCCGAACCTAACTTCTCGAAGAACCACTCAAGATCCCGTGGTGCTTTAATTGTGCTCGGATCAAAAGCCTTACACATGTCGAAGACCTTGCCACGCTCCGCATTTGGGAACAGGAAGAAGTCTTGGAACACACAAGAGGCTTTGTCTGTTGTTTTGCCTTCTGAATCAATAGCAAATAATGGAGCACCAGTAGCGGGATCATACAGTTCCCATTGAGTGGCGACTTTGAATGCAGGTTGCTTAGGTGTACCCTGATAATCAGGTTGGTTTTGGATGCCTAGCCCGATGAAACGAACAAGACGTGCAGGGTAAGTACCAGCAGCGATTGGCTGGTATGCGGATTTCTTAACAGAAGAACCGTAAGTAGGAATCATGCTCATTTTGTAATCCTCAGTTTATTTCTCAATTAAATTATTTTTTTTTGTAATAGCTTGGTAGCCGTGTCCATACCACCAAGCTATTATTACCACGGCAAGCAACGAGGTAGAATACATACCTTACAATGCAGGCACGTATTTGTCAACACTAATTATAGATTAATTTGAAATTTTCCAGGTACAAGATAGTGACTGTAAAATGCACTGGAATTACCTACTGGACGCGCTTCACGACGAATCTTATCGAACAAATCAAATACAGTCATACGTAGTGCTACTCCCTTCTCAAGAACGTATGCCTTGGTGGTTGGGTTATTACGATAGGTGTAGTAGGTGTAAGGCCACCGTGACTGACTCAAGGCTTCCTCCACTTTGGTTGCAGACATCCACGTTACAGTCTCACGAATCTGAGCCAATGTCAGGTGGCCTGCTGGGACTGCTTCCGTAGTTGCTTGTGGTTGTTGTTGTTNTGTTCCAAGATCTGCCACTGTGCTTTCTATGGCGCTCATACGTTGTTCTACAGTAGTGGTGCGCTCCTCAATGGTGTTAGTGATTTGTTGTACATTCAAGAGTTGAAGACGTTGCTGTTCTGCTTCATTGGCAAGGGCAGCAATCATGGCAAACGCGGACATTGGTGGCGTCGTAGTATCCCGCTCCTGCTGCTCCTGTTGTTGTTGCGTACGCATATCAATAGCTTCTTGACGAGCCTCACGTCCCTCGTTAGTCATTGCAGCCAGAAGGATGTGGTTTGCAGAATTAACAGTAAAGTAGTAAACAGAACGACGAATTCGACCGTCAACATCAATGTTGACCGTGAAATCTTGTCCACTCACAAGTGAGTGTCGTTCGATTTGACGGTCAAGAATCAACTTAGAGTTATTGCGACCTTCTGTACCAATATAGGAGAAGCCGCAGATATCCAACAGTTTCTTGCCTTCAACATAATCTGCTTCGTTGTGTACGACAACAGCGTTGTTGCGACGAAGAACCAGTTCTGCTTGTTCCAGAGTGGTGATTTGAGTAGTCATTGTATAGTCTCGATTATTAAGATTAGAAGGTAACAAAGGTGTACGCTCAACGTGGGGAAAACATCTCCCCACTTATTATCTCAATCAGTAGCCAGCATCATTAACCATATTGCCTATCTTATACCAGACAGTATCCATTATTCTTTGATCGTCAAGCCACTCCTTTTTAACTCTTGTTTTATTTGTGAGGTTCTTCACACGGGTAATGCAATAATCAGCACTAGCCGTGTCACCCCAGCAATCTTCGGGAGAATCCCAACTACTACCATTACCAGTGTAAGCAGGATAATAAACCCCACTTACCGTAACCTCTACTTCATACTCAATTTCCTTTACAGGACTATAAGCGACGGTGTTAATAATGAGTTCAAAGTCAGCAGACATGAATCACCTTGTCGTATGATTGAGTAGGGGGTGCAGGAGGTAATTAAGGTTACTCTCTTTCAGTTACCTTATTCAGGCTATTCCGGATAGCATCAAACACCTTTTGAGTGTTTAACCATCCCCGTTTGATCTTTGTTGTGTTTGTTAGGTTCTTTATTCGTTGAATACAATACATTGTCTTCATTATTTTACCATTATGAGCAGGATAGTACGTTCCTTCAACAAGAACCTCTACCTCATACTCACGACCCTTCTTATTGCGAGGATTCTTAGCAGTGGTTTTGAAGGTGAACTTAGAGGGAATAGACATTGTAACTACCTTGTGTTAATCAAAGATACTTTTCTTGGGCTGACGACATTATCGAGTCTATGTACAGATCACCGGTTGGCTGATACGTAGCCAGTGGGCCTTTGCTTGCAGCCTTTAAACCAACCATGATATTGCTATGGTCAGTGAAGTCATTGCTTACAGAACTACAGTCAGGGCAGACAGAATGTTCAGCCAGATTGTATAGTTTAGTGTAAGAAGTACAGGCTTTATTACCACATTGACGAAAACGCATTACTCTCTTTCCTCTTGTTTTTCTTCATTATTATATGTCTCTTCTTTGTCTTTGAAATGAGTATCAAAGTAAGACATGTTATTCTCATAAGCAAAATGCAGGCAAGAACTACATACAGCTCCTTCCTCCTTTTTCTCTCCACATTGAAAACAGACTGTCATTATTATTACCTCACAAAGTAAAAAAGGCGAGGATCAATTAAGACCCTCACCTCCTTTTGGTTTATTTAAATTTCATTCTCACTGGGTAAAAGTACTGGTTCCTCTTCGTTTTTCTTCAGGATCGAGATGGTAGCAACCAGCTCCTCTAGGCTTACAGGGGCATAACGGTCCTTAAGCAACTTATACTCGCGTTGTACGTTTTCACGCAAGGTAAGCAGTGCTACGAGGCTCTTAGCGTCCATTCGCACTTCACGAGCAGGCAGGTTCATCTTAGTAGCCAGTTTAGCAATCTTCTTGTTATTAACAACAAGTACAGAATCACGAATAGTAGCAGTCATTTTAAGCACCTTTGATTAGAGAAGAAACACGCGTCTTGTAACACCATCCAACTCATACTTGTAGATGTAATGGTAACCCTTTAATGAACTAACATAAACCACATATTCAAAACCGTCAATGTTTATTTTATGATCGGTTTCCATTATTCGTCCTCAGTCCCCAGAAATGTTGCAATGAAATGGATGCCAGTTGCATCAATTGAGTGAATGTCAAATAAATCCCCGTCTTCTTGACTCAATCGCTTAGTTGCAGCCTTTGCAGCCTCGAATGAAGTAAAGGATTCCATGATTAAACCAGAGCACTCATGATATGAATTATAAGCTTCGATGAAATAGAATTTGGGCATTACGTTATCCCCTGCTTCTTCAGTGACAGTAACGGTAGTAGTCATGATTTTAACCGCTTTTTCTCTTGTTGTCAAATATGCCGTGATTTGTATTCGCCTGAGGCAATGTCTGCATAACTTACAGGGAACCCATTGCACATCTCAACACATACGTTGAAATACTGCTCATCAGGCTCTCCGTAGCCTGTTGTGACAATGTTGGCATGAGTGTGGCCATGGATGTTACCCTTGGCACCACGTAGCTCCTGAGCGTGGAGAGGGGCATGTGAGAGCCAGTAATCACCGAACTTCAGAACACCATATACTTGGTGGAAGTGGAATAAGTATTTACGAATGTTACCTTCGTGGTTACCAATCACTAGATGTTTGATTCCATTCATTTGGGCTACTAATTCCAAGCCCTCGTTGATGCCACCTCCAAAGACCACATCACCTAAGAAGTACACAACGTCTCGCTTTGATACCACACTATTGTGTTTATCAATCAGGATTTGATTATGCTCCTCTACGGATTCACCATCACGATATGCACCAGAGAACTCCAGAATCTTCTTATGGTTGAAGTGGTGGTCAGAGATAAAGAATGTTTTATTACTCATAACTTAACTTCCTCTTCTTGTTTATTTTGATCTCTTACTTCTTCTTATTTCTTACTCTTCTTCTTATTTTTTCGTCTTGATACTGTCACTAGGGCTGCGTATTTGTCTTCATAACCTTGCATTGTAGCTTCTTGCGACGGTCGTAATTTCACACCTTGTATATGTAGAGTATACAAGCCTTTGTTTTGCTTTTCAAGCCAAG